>PVJH01049688.1:0-10196 GCA_004026705.1 Nesogale talazaci | reverse complement strand
ATGGTGCTTGTGAGTCAGAGTCCCCGCAGGAGCAGTGGCGTGATGGGAGAAGCTCAACGCACTTCAGATGGGGTGACTGCAGCGAGGTGCGACGTGCACACGTTATGACGGAATTGTTGAGTGCCAGAGACCTGGACAGAGTCTTGAAAACAGCCAAGGAGAAACAACTCATCCCAGAAAGGAATCATCAAACAATTACAGTTGATTTTTCATCAGAAACCATAGAGGCCAGAAGGCAGTGGAATGATGTAAGTCTTCAAAGTGGGGAAGAAACTATCCAGAAATGAAGAAATAAAGACTTTGTTAGGTTAAAAAACAACAGCAACAAAACACCTTACCCTATGAGAAATGCTAAAGAGATCTTTCAAGTCAAAGTGAAATTCACTAGGCAAAAAACAACAACACACACAAATAAAGAGTAGCTACATAGTTTAAATGAATACAAAAGATTGTTTTGTTTGCAATTCTCATTTTCTTTTGATTAAAAGGCAACTGCACAGAATAATGACACTCCTACATTCAATGTATATCTTACTTATAGTTCTTTTTTTCCTTCTATCTAATTGTAAAGGTGATTACATTAAGCCATCGCTATACATCTGTGTTGAGGGGCACACAAAGTATGCTGCCGTCAGGTCAAGCAAATTATGGATATACCAAAAATGAGAGCAGAGATAAATAAAACAGAAAAATAGTAGAGAAAATCAGTAAAATCAAAATATCAGCAAAATTGGCAAACTCTTAGCTAGATGGATCAAGATAAAAAGAAAGAAGATTTAATTTGCTAATGTCAGGAATATAAAAGCAAACATTAATATTTCCATCATGGAAATAAATAAGATTATAAGGCAATAGTATGAATAATTATATGTTCAGAAACTAAATAACCTAGATGAAATTGATTAATCACTAGAAATAGAAAAACAACCAAAAACTGGCTCAAGAGCTAGACAATATGAATAGACCTATAATAAATGTACAGATTGAATTTGCAAATCACAAAACTGGCCATGAAGAAAAGCCCAGAGAGGGGGCGTAGTGGTTGAGTGTGGGACTGTGTCCCACTGGCTTGACGGTTCAAATCCAGCAGCAGCAAAAACAAAAAAGAAAAGTCCAGTGTCATGGGCTTTACTGGCGATTTCTATAGAACATTTAAAGAAGAATGAACCAATATATCACAAACTCTCCCCAAAATGCTAGAAGAGTGACTACTTCCCATATCGGTCACCGTATTAGAGATTAAAGTCTGAGCTCCCTGGTTGGCAAAGAAGGTACAGAAGGCAGTGGCTGTCCAAAATCCCTTTGTAGTGTCCCCACATAGATTAAGCCTCCATGGAATGCTTTCTGATCAAAGATGTAGATAATCATACGTTTGGGCAGAATGCCTTGGAAAGTGGATTGCCTCTGCTCTTCTCTGCTAGCACAGGAAGGGGCAGTGTCTCTTACAGACTCACCTAATGTATGTCCTTGACGGAAATCAAGGTGGTACAAAGGGTGGTGCCCTATTAGTTTGGGCCTGCCTGCCCTGGTCAGAAGGCCCTGAATCAATCTTGTAGCTCCTCTACCAGTATACGTGTCCCAAACATAAGGAAAATCCTAATAGGGGATTTTTAACCAATGGAGAACAAATCTGGGGCACTACCTCATCTCATGTACTTCCTCATTCCGTGAAAGCAAGCCCCCCCTCCCCTTCTTCCTTTACCAATGCCTGTGCACTAGAAATCCCTGCTTAGTCTGCTTCTGTGCCCTCACTCTGGCAGACTAAGTAGAAATGTGATGTTCACCCACCATTCAGGGCCCAGAGCTTCTGGAAGGCTAACTCCTCTGATTTGCCAGCTAATGCAGTTTTCCTCTTTCAAGTTCTCCGAGAGCGCTACCTGGTCATTCCTAAGTCATGAGTTTGCCGTTACACAACTATGGCCCTGTCCCTGCTTCTGTAGTTCTTCCCATTACTGTGATGTACTGATATGCCACCAATAGTGCTTTTGTGACAGTTTCTTCCCCACCCACACTCTGTGTATCTCACATCTCAATTGTGAACCCTTAGACATCGTTTAAGCCTCATGTTGGTGGTCTCCCTCATCTGGATGATGTGTCTTTGTCTCTTTTAAGACTTAATAATGTTCTCCTTAAATTAATTAGAAATGGAGTCTCTTTTGTACCCTTAAACATCACTATTATTCTAATTCAGTCAAATGCATCTTTTAGGTAGCAGCTCAACTTGTAACCATTACACCACCAGGGGTCTTTCGTATCAGTCAAACACATCTTAAGGAGAGAAAACTGCCAAATATAGACATGAAAATCTTCAACAAAAGACTAGAAAAACAAATCTAGCAACATATGAAAAGGATTTTATACATCAAAAGCAAATGGGATTTCAGGCAGGGATGCAAAGTTGGTTCAGGAAACAAAAAATGAACCAATGTGGCTTCTCTCCATTTCTCCACCATCCCAAGCATGGTGGTTTTCCATCTTCACACTGTCTTCTCATAAGACTTTCAGGATCAAGAGATTGCTGGCCAAAAAACAAATGCAGAATTGGCCCATTCCTGAATGGATTCTAAAGAAATAATGGTAATAAGATCAGGTACAAGGGCTGAGCCCCGTTGGCATAGTGGTTGTGTGTGGGACTGCAGCCCACTGGGTTGGCAGTTCAAATCCAACAGCAGCTCTCCAGGAGCAAGGCTGGGCTTCCTACTCCCACCAGAGGGCAGTGATGCCCCTCCCCCCGAAAAAAAAAGATCAGATACAACTCCAGAGAAGACATTGGAGAAGAACTGAGCTGGGTCTGTCAGGAACTCCGCACATAACACACCCCCTCCCCCCGCTCCGTGATGGCACTCATGGCCACATTCACCCAGGCTCTGTCACACTGAGTTTAAGACTTTACTACCATCTGATCAATTGAACGTGTATTGGCAAAAATCTGTTTTCTTCCTTGGTTTTTAGGCTTCTGCCTCAAGAGTTTAGCAGTACATCAGAGAAGGCCACTAAAAAACATCAGCCAATGTAGCATGTCATATTACTAGAACGAAAGGCAAAAATCATATGAGCGTCTCAGTATAGAGGAATTTGACAAAATCCAACCTCCTTTGACACTAAAGATACTCAAGGAACTACAAACTGAAGGAAACGTGCTCAACCAGGAAAAGCTATTTATGAAGAGCCCCCAGCCGGAGTCATGCCTGGGGTAGTGGGTGGGGCATGTTGGGAGTGATTGCTAATGGTTATGGGGCTTCCTTGAGAAGTGATGAGAATCTTCTGGAATCAGACCAGGATGGTGAGAGCTACTAAACACTAAATTATACTCTTTGAAGGGTTGGATTTTATAATACATGGATTACAACAGTACAATTAAAAACAAAAAACTCTTCTAGAATAAACATAGAATTCTGGTTCTAACTATAGTGTTTACTCAGTAATGGAGGTCACCTCTCATTATTTCCCCTTGCTGGTCAACTGACTCCACCCCCACTGTTTGCCTTTGCCTGGGACTTAGTCCAACAGGGAGGAAAGCTTTCCCAACCAATACTAGGGTTTTTGCTTTTTTTGGGCCCTTCCTCCCAGCCCTTTGAAGCTTAAACTGTTAAAAGATCACATCTACTCATAATGGCCTTGCTGCCTTTTGAAGACTTTCTGCTTACATTCGAAATAGTGTTTCTCTTAGAAGGGCCCAACCCTCCTTTCAAAATACACCTTTTAATCATGGTTCAATAGAAATGAAAAATAAAATGAAAAATAGAGTGTCTTACAGTCATCGTGAAACCTGACCTCACAGTATAGAAAATTTGGAAAATTGAGAAAAGTGAAAAGAAAGGGAAATATTCTTGCTCAAAGAGGTAAAATTCACATAACATATAATTCACCATTTAAAGTATACTAAGTAGTCATTTGTGCAATATGATGTATTTCAAAAGTGCTGCCTGAAATATCCTCAGTTTCAGACGCTAACACTAGCACAAGTTCCACCCAGAGAGAAGCCCTTTCAGTCATTCCCCTCTGGCCTTTTCTCTATGGGTAGCTCATTTCATTGAATAGCTAAGATCAAACTCATATTTACTTTTTCCCAAGTTCTCTTATTTTAAAAATTTAAATATATAGAAAAGTTGAAAGTCTACTGTAATGAACAGCCACATATCACTTAAGGTTGAGCTATATGATGTGTATGTATAGTTCCATTTTTTAATGATTCATTCTTTTTGTTTTTATTTATTTATTTATTTATTTGGACATCACTGCCTTCTGGTGGTGGGAGTAGGAGACCCAGCCTTTGCTCCTGAGGAGCCGCTGCTGGAATTGAACCTCCATCCCGTGCACAACCACTACGCCACCGGGGCTCAGCCCCAATGATTCATTCTTTTTTTTTTTTTTTTTGACATCACTGCTCTCCAGTGGTGGGAGTAGGAGGCTCAGCCCCACTGCTGGAATTGAACCTCCGTCCCAGTGGGCCGAAATCCCGCACACAACCACTACGCCACCGGGGCTCAGCCCCGGGGCTCATCCAATTCTTATCATGATCAATACATACATCAATTGTATGCAGTCCACATTTGTATAATTGATGCCATCATCATTCTCGGTATAGTTCCATTTTAATAAACAGAATTTTCCCCAACTTAGGAGGTGTGAAGTCTGAATTCTGGGTGCCAGCTCTAGGGGAAGTTTTTCTCCTTCTGTCAGTTCTGGGGGGAGGTGATCAGGCTATTTTTATATCATATCCTATAATAAGCAATACTCAATGAATAAATTTACACAAAACATTTTAAACTTAGAATCCAAAAACTAGAGTTTCTTGGAACACAGAAAAATTGCAGCAAGGAAGAGCCTGCCAAAACTGTGACCTTTGCCCAGTAAGCAGAGGGGTAAGAATGTGCACACACTCCTTAGGCCACCTGCCCCAACTCCCTTGCTTTAATGAGTTAACTGAGCGTCGGAGCCATCTAGGTCTGCCTAAGATCACACACCAAGGTCATGGCAGAACCACGCAGGAACCCCAGACCCTTGTACCATCCCCTCCCCCGGCCTGTACCTTTCCAGGCTTGAGGTCTGAAGCTGGTGGTATTGCGTGCACAACATTGTGAGTCCACTAAAGATTACGGAACTGGCCACTGAGTATCACTGAATTTTATACGTTTAGTTCTTCAGATGCGATGTGAAGTTAGCCTCGTTTAGAAAGGCAGCTGTGATGTCACTGAACTGACTCCCTAGTGTACCTGATGGGTCTGAGAAGGAAGAGCAGCCCCAGGGGCATGGAAACCAGATATTCTCGTCTGAGTACCCTGGGAATGAGCACCAAGATTCCAGAAGTCATAGAAGTGATGGGAGGTGGGGGTGGGGGTGGGGTAGGGGGAGGATTTATTTTTTATTTTTTATTAATTCATTTTATTGGGGACTCATACAGCAATCATCATAATGTATACATACATACATACATACATACGTTGTGTCAGTAGTTACAGCTTTTCTGGGATGGGGTGGGGTGTTTTGTTTTTTTTTTATTTGGGAGAAGTAAGCCAGTTTTATAGGGCAAGCAAGCTTAGGCAATTAGCATATCGTGATCTTCAAAATTAACAAGTGAACGGCAGCACAGCTGCAAGTCAGGCTTCAGAGGCCAGGGCTGTTTACAGTTACAAAGGCGACAAACTACAAACCCCAGGCAACAAACTGCAACAGAGTTCAGGCATATCCAGCCTGTAGCCAGGTCAAGCATGTCTGGGCCGGACAGCTCCTGACAGGTCCCCCTTTTTTATTTTTTCAAGTAATATCCTCCCGGGGGGAGGATGTTTTTAAGAGCATCGAAAGCTAGAGGCAGCTCTTTCTTCAGACTGTGGTCCTGCCTAGGCCCCGTAACCCAAGTCAGTCTCCACTGAGACCTCAGAAGGAACTAGGCAAACCCATTTTTTATTCTTCCCTAGCTCCCCTCACCTCCACCCCTACAGCGGTTAATTCCAGAACAGATGAGGACCTCCTCTAGTGTCCATCTCCTAAGCCCTCCCTTGGAGAGCGCACATGGAAGGGGAGGATGACGGTATCTGGTCACATAGCTACAGAAGCCCCCTGTAGGGACCACATTATAGGACTGGGGACTCAGAGCCAGAGGGCTGTGAAATGGCAGGGATCCCAAGGGAACTCTCCTTCAGAGGGACTAAGGTAGGGGTTGCTTCTCCTTTGGGATCACTCTTGAGCAGCATTGTCCTCTAAAAATGAACCTTCGGCAAGGCAGTATCTTCCTCAGCTGGCACAACTCCGGGGAGGCCTCATCGGGAGGGGGACCCAACTTCAAACCTCAGAACGCGTGTCTGCTCACCAGGAGGGTCTGTGGTGGGAGGAGGTCTGTGGACTGTGCCAGGCCCTGGGGTCTCCAAGTTCAGGTTGAACAAGCCCAGCTGACTGAAGACGTGATGATGGTGGCACAGCCTTCTTGCCCGGTGCCATTCCACTCTCCTCCACTCCCCTCACACGCTGTCAACTCCGCCTGCCAAGTGAGCAGCGAAAGACAACGTACGGGGGCCCCCTTCACCTAGGGGCCAGGGTTTTATGGAACACTCTGAGGCCCAGAGGAATGGCTCTCAATCTCTGCAAGAGATTAGAAAGCAGAGTCTCTCAAAGCACTCTCCACACGGAGGCGACTGCCAGGGCTATAAAAATGAGCCGCAAAATCAGGTCCTTTTCCAGATCCCTTTGACATGTGAGGTTTTAGCTTCTTGGGATTCCATGGCCTCTCCTTCTGCGAGCAGGAGCCCCGCCAGCCCTTGTTAGAGGCAGCTCGTCTGTGGTTTGGCACCACTGCCCAGCAGGCATTTATTAAATCAGTAGGATGTAGTCCCGGCTGGCCTGGAAAGAGAACACTAAGCTCCAAAAACTTCCTGCAGCAGGCCTCCTTTGCAGAGTGCTGCTCCGAGGGGTGAGGAGCAAAACCATTCCGGTCCCTGGCTAGGGGCCAACATCTGGTTCCCCAGGACTTCTGCCCTGTCTGCACCGAGAAGCGGGGCCTGAAAACATCTGGAAACCTGCTCACGACCTGGGCCACTTCTCTCCCCTTCCTGCAGGGTTGGCTTTGCTCGACCCTGGTAATCCAGGGTGACCTTTGCCAGTGCCCCTTCCGACCCAGCCTTCTGTACTTCACTCTGCAACAACCCTCTTAATGAAACCCACATGAGCCCAGCGGCTCCCAGCTCCTGGAAGCTTGGGAGGATCTAACACCTGCCCCTGCATTCCTGGAGCTCTAGTAGCAAAGGAAACGAGGGCTGAGACCCAGCAACGGTGCCAGTGGCTCTTACAGTTGAGCTGTGGAGAGAGGGAGGAGGTGGGAAGAGTGGTGCAGTCGTGATGGGGCTTTGCTGAAAGTGGAGAAGGCAGCTGCAGGCAAGGAAGGCATAGGTGTGTTGATATGCCGCTGAGTGGCCTGGGCAGAACCCCGGGCTAGGGCCTGCCCCATTCTCAGTGATCTCAGCCCTGCTGACAAAGGCTCACTTCATTGTTCCTTGAATAATTCAAGACCCAGGGAACCCTGGCCTTCTCTGGTCAGAGAGAAGAGCAGTAACAGGCTGAGTTGAGTAACCCGAGAGTTGGGCCCAGAGTTCAAGGTTACCTGTTCCTCCTCACCCATATGTGACCTGACCTAGGGGGACCCAAATCCTCTGATAATTCTTTTTGCTTTTATCGGCACATCATCCACATCGTACAATTCATTCACCGATTAATCTGATTAATTCTTCAAGGGAAACTTGACTTAGCATGTATGCCCGCTCTGTGGGGCCAGTGCTAGGGCGCGATCGTCAGTAGGCAGGGCTGCTTCCTGCTCTCAAGGCCCTCCCACTTGGACATCCTGACTGGAAGCCACCCTCTGGAAGAGCCTGGGGGGTAGGGTGAGGGATGGGGACGTGATGTCAGGGACAAGCCGGGTCATGTGTTAGGGTGGTGTGAGGGCTGCCGATTTGACTCCCTGGTTCTTAGCTTCTCGGGGGTGTCCGCTATGGACACGGCTTCCCCTCTGACTGCAGTCAGGGCTGACTCACTCGAGCTGCCTTTTTCTCAGCAGAGGCAACCGTCCAAGAAATCAACACCCACCATTGGTGAGGCGGACAGGCGAGTGCCATGAGATTTGTGTATAAAGTATAAGGATGCATTTACCAGACCTGAAATTATTTTTATTTTTTCTTAATTCCTCCTTTGCTTTCTTATCCACCCAGCTGAGATTTTTTTTTTTTTTTTTTTTTTTGCTTACTCTCATTTCAAAGTCCCCAGCCAGTTTCATGAATGCTATCTGTTCTTTGCTGTGGATGAGCCAGAGACCAGTACAATGGTCCCTGGAGGTGGAGGGTGGGTTCGACTCAGAAAGGCCAATGTGGGGGGAGCGGGGGGGGGGGGCGGCTTTCAGCTCAGGCCTGCGGGGAGCAGAGGAACTGGTGTCCTTCCTGGAGCGCTGCCTTCATCTCCTTGAACTCCGCCAGCTGGCAGGCCTCGTCCAGGCCCAGCCAGCGGTAGGCTTGGTGCTCGTGGGAGAGGCGGATCTCCACGTCATAGTCCTTCACCTCCGCCAGCCAGTAGATGACTGTTTTAGGCTTCTGCCTGGCCACATAATTGAGCTCCTTTCTGAAGCCCTCAATCACGGTCAGCTGGCTGGCTTCTAGGCCCGCCTCCTCTCGAGTCTCTCTCAGGGCTGTCTCCAAGTCATCTTCTCCTGGCTCCACGTGCCCTGGGGAGGAGAGGAGGAGGTCATTTTCAACAGCTCCCAAAGCTGTCTTTCCCAGGTCAGCGGATTTCAAGATGGGTCTTGGGTGCCTTGTCTAGGTGTTCGTTCCTAAAGGGAGCCTGAAGGTGGAGGTGGACTACACCCTAAAGTGACCGTGAGAAGAGAATGTCAGGCAGGGGTGACTGGCTCGGTGGAGCCTGGCCAATTGCTCCTCCCACTCCATCTACTCTGGGACAGAGCATGGGTTTGGCCAGTCTGGTTGGAACCGCCCTGCAATCTCAGGTTCGCATTCTCTGGAGGTCTCTTCATCCCACCTTCTCAGAGACCACTTTTCCCTGAAGAGAAAGTGCTCCCCCCCCCAACATTCCTCGGTACGGGCTGCACACCATCTGCAGTGGGGCCCAGAAGGCCAGGGGCCAGCAGGCAGGCTCAAACCCTGGCACGGCTGCCCCGGCCGCGGTTTCCCAAGGGCTGTCAAGGCTTTTGCCATGTTGTTCTCACCCTTCTACCTGAGTTTAGGCCGAGTGTGGTTTCACAGGGAAAGCAAAGTCCTGATGGGAACTCAGACGATGGACAAGCTGAGCGCCAGTTCTAAGAAACATTATTGGCAAGACCCAGACCCACCCAGAGAACTGCCAAGAAACTGTTCTACGGGAATGTGAAGCTTTGCAGACTGGGAGCAGGCCTCTGCTTCCCCTCTAGGCCCTTCCCACAAATTATCAGTTTGTCTTGGGGCCGGGGTTGGAGAGGGGAGCTTGCTAAGAAGGAACTGGTCAGTTTCTTGCACCTTTCCTGGGGACAGGGTGCCACCCAGCTCCTCTGCAGCCTCTGCCTACCCGGGGCCCCAGCAACACTCACGGGAAGCAGAAGTTCTTGGTGTGGGCATGAGGCTTTTCTGTGCCGGGGAGGCCCCCCCCCAGCAGTGCTCAGAGTCAGCGGCTTCTGTTATAGAAAACAGCCAGGAGCTCAGCACCTGAAAGCCCATGCCGTGGGGTTCATGGTTTCTGGGGGATTCGCACCATCTAGTCCCTGGTACAGCCGTGCCGTGTTGGGCCAGTCGCCATGAGATCAGCAGTTCACACCCACTAGCGGTCCTGGGGGCGGGGGGTGAAGCTGGGTCTTTCTGCTCCAGTCAACAGCTACAGCCTCAGAAACCCAAAAGGGCTGTTGGACGGTCTAACAGGGTCACTATGAGTCGGAATTGATGCGTGCGACGGCAGTGACTTGGGTTTGCGTTTTTTTAGCCAGGATGCCCTCCCTTCCCACAGAGGTGCGGGGAGTCTCTGATCACAGCCTGCCCTTTGCCTCCCTCCACCCGCTCTTCACCCCTTCAGTGTTACAGGGTCCCTTCTCCCCGGGACCAAGCATGAGCGGCTCGGAAGTTCCGTGACCTCTTTCAATGGGAGCTCGCTTGCACCAGGCCTTCACTGATCAGGAGACAAGTGTGAAGATTCCTATTCCTAGCAGTTACGACACTTCTCTCTCCACCCCCCCCCCC
>PVJH01049687.1:0-10172 GCA_004026705.1 Nesogale talazaci | reverse complement strand
GGCCCAACTCCTAATTGGGCCTTTGCCTTTTCCCTCACCAGCACCATTGCAAGGAGCTCGCCAGGGTCTCCAGTGGGTCAGGAGAGAGTGTGGCACATAGAACCCTGTACCCAGGGGGCTGTGCAGCTCCCTGTCCACCTTCCCTCAATTCCCTGTCTAGCTGGTGTGCACCGAAGCACTCCTCGGCCTGAGGGTTAAACTGTAAGGTCAAGAAAAGCCTATCCCCTGTCCTCTGTGCTGGTCTACCCCGGACTCCAGACCTGCCCTGTCTCCTTCTCTGCAACCCCGTCTTCTGTGGCCCCCACGTCCCCCAGCGTCCTGCAGAAGGGGAGAAAGGCGGTGCTGGTAGCAGAAAGGAAGGAAGCCGTCGGCTGGGCCCCTTTGGAAATGTTGCCTAGCGGCATCCTGGACTCTGCCCAGGCTACAAAGAGAAGTTCCTTCCATAGAGAGGCTGCCCCAGATACAGAGGAGCATCAGAAGAGTCGGATCCAGGCAAGCACGTGGCCCCCACAACTCTCATACCAAGGATGGCTGTCTTGTTGCTGTGGGCTGCCACAGTCGGGGACCTAACTCGTGGAGACCCCAGACACAGGGGGCTCGTGCTAAAGGGAGTGACGGAGTCTTCACTGGCGGAATTTGGCAAGCTACCCATCCCTACGCCTTTCCTCTGAGCATGCCTTAGCTTGGAAGCTTCTCTGAGGCTGGTTCGGTGCCATAGCAACCAGCAGACAAGCTTCCAGGGGCAGAGGGGTGGTGGCTCCGTGGGAGGTCCATTGACTGGGAATGGAATCCTGTTGGGGGGGGCCCCCCCCCTAAAAGGTGCGAATTCTCCCCCTTGACAACTGCAGTCAACCAGGAGAAAAGCCTCCATCCAGTTAGAAATGTCCTCTTGCTTGGAGAGCTGGAGACCAGGAAGGTTGCTTGGTGAAGGGGCCCTTGAGATGAACAATAGGGTTTGGATCCACGTGCAGCCTTGGGCTTTCCAAGCAGAGGGAACAGAATCAGCGCCTGTCAGCTGGAACAGGCAGGCCGTGCTGGGAGGCAAGCTTGGCAGGGTGCAAGGTACACTCGGGGAAATAGGAAATCCATTCGCAAAGGTCAATTGGAATCCAATTAGGGAGGGCCTGGAGCCATGCTGAGGAATTTGGATTTTATTCACTCGACAAGGAAAACCTTTTAAAGCCTCTTTGTAAAGGAAGTGGCTCCCTTAAGGGGAGAGAACTCCTTCAGCATCAGAGCCAGGCACTTTACGTCCTGAGTGCTCCCCACGGGTGAGAGAGCCCCATTTCACAAGTGGGACCGCTGAAGTGCAGAGAGGTTAGGATCTTTCTTAAATTACACAGTAAGCACTCGATATTCACTTTTTGCATGTACCTCTTGAATAGGCTACGTAAGGATGACCCATTTCTGATTCACAGTGACCCTACAGGACAGAGGAGAACTGCCCCCTTGGAATTTGAAGGCTGTACATTTTTAGGGGAGCACACAGAATCATCTTTCTTTCATTAATAAGAATAAAATACAGCAAAACTGGCACAAGCATTAAAAAGCATTGGGAAGAAGAAGAATGTGATTTTTTTCCATAAGTATGGGGGTTTATTAGGGAAGTTAATATGAGATTCCCCAAAAGAACTATGTATTAATTTTTTTTTTTACAAAACAACCTTATCACTTCAAAGTAGTCTCCATTACACTTAATATATTTGTCAAATCTGTGATTCCATTCTTGGAAACATTTTTCAAACTCATCTGTTTGGATGGCTGACAGCACCTCCCCTGTTTTTCACTTCACCTCTTCTACATTGTCAGATCACTGTCCTTCCATGTCCCTCTTCATTTTAGGAAACAAAAGAAGTTCCATGGAGTGAGGTTAGGTGAGTCAGGTGTGTGGGGTAAGAGAAGCATGTTGGTTTTTTGCCAAAAACGGGGGCACGGAGATGGTTGAGTGAGCAGGTGCTTTGTCGTTGGTGGCAAAACAGTCCCCTGTTACAGATCAGGCCTTTTTTGTCACAAGCTGTTACACAATCAGCACCTCTAAATAAAAAGTTTGGTTAGCAGTCTGATCTGGTGGAACAAACTCCCAAGACACTATCCCCCTCACATCAAAAAAGCACATGAGCATTGTCTTGAACTTTGATTTTAGTTGATGGGCTTTTTGCTGGGTTAGGTGACAACGGTGTCTTCCCCTACTTGATTGATGTATGCTTTTGGCGTTGTATAATAGCAGCATGACTTGTCACCAGCAATGGGAAAGAAGCTTGGGTTGTTTTTGGAGCTGTTCTTTCAAAGCAGTGCATGTTTCCAGTTCAAGCTCTTTTTCCTGGTCAGTCAGAACCCAAGGCACAAGTTTCACAGCGATCCTTCTAATACCAAATCCTCTTTAAAATATGCTGAACCGAGCTTCAAGATAGTCCAGACAACTCCCCCCGAATTATCACTGGTTGATCTTCAGTCTTCGACCACAAGTGCACTCATTTTGTTGATATTTTCATCTGTTTGGGAAGTTGACAGACGTACCAAACAAGGTTGATCATCTAATGGACATTTCACCCTTTTTGAAATGAGAAACGTACACTTGAGTTTTTCCCATAGCGCTGTTCTTGGAAGCTGTGTTCAAAATCACAACAGTTTCTGCAGCATCTTTCCCAATCAACAAACAAAATTTCACAACTGCAGGCTGTTATTTTATTTGGGGGGGCATCACTGCCTTCTGGTGGTCGTGGGAGCTACCCAGCACTGCTTCTGAGAGCTGCCACTGGATTTGAACCACCAAGTCCACAGGCCGCAGTGCTGCACTCAACCACTTATGCCATCGGGACTCAGCCCGCAGGCTGTTCTTTTAAATTGGCCATCACAAAAAATGAGTTAAAGAGAAACTGCTTTTACAGGAAAAAAAAATTCACATTGACCAGAAAGAACCTTCCCAGGTGATGCCACTGAGTGCACTAACTCAGAGCAAGTTGCTGGATTGTTGCTTAGGTGAGGGGGGAGGGGTGTACTACAAAAGCTCCGCCCAGTAGCGCTTTGTTCTGGGCACCTCCTCACAGGTTGCACAAAGTGGCAAGGATACATTTTGTCCACAAGGCATCTCAACACAGGCATCTTCCTCTGTTCCTTGACCTGTCAGTCACTGGTCCCTTAGCTTTGACATGTTTGGGACCAGGAAACCTTGCATTGTGTCTTATGGTCTCCACATTGCCCTTCTTTTGTCTCACCATCTTGGTGTTGCAGACTCTGGGACCACTGGCTCTTCTTGTTTCAGAGGTGCTGCTCTCAAATCCAGTGGAATAGCAAAACTGACCAATCCGATCAGTGTTCCATGCACCCTATTTGCATATCCCATCCACCAGGGAGTTCCCTAGACAAGGATGCCCACAGAGTCTATTGTAATTCAGAGCAACACTTTGGTACAGAGAAAAGCTGCTCTTCTGGGCTTCTGATGATGTGAGTCTTTATGGGATCTGACAGCAGACAGTCTCACATTTCTGTTTGAACTTGTAGTTAGCAGTCCAATGCTTACTGGACAACACCGCCAGGGTTCCTCTACAGATGGACAGAGGGCCATCCAAGAAATTTCACCTCACCATATTTAGGTGCTCATGCTGGAATCTTCACATGGGTCCTGGGTACTTTAAATTTAGTGCTGAGTTACTACGATGCTATCAAGATGTAATAAAAAGGTTCAATTCCATGCCTACTTCTCCCAAAATGAAAAAGCACTTTATTACATGACTTGATTCTCTCACAAGTGAGTGCACACAAGTTTTAGATTTTGTATATTAATAGGCACAATGCAAGCTACCTCTGTTGGACTTTTAATGCAGAGAATATATATATATTCCAATTAACCCAGGAACTTATGGGCTTTTAATAAAGACAGATAGATATTTTAAGGTACAATTAGCCCAGGAGTCTAATGAAAAGAAAAGCCAGCATGACCACTTCTTAGCAGGCCTGAGTAAAGGGGTGTCCGGAAGATGTCAGGGAGTTCCAATGAGAAAATCTAGAAGAACAAACTGAATTCCAAGCAATATATGCAGGATTAAGATGCTAGATGATATTAGAGACATATTAACAAGGAAATAGCTTTCTGTACCTAAGCAGAAGAAAGTGGGGGGAAATATCTTTAACCAAACCATTGAAAAGAAAGGTATGGTTCCCAATCAAAGCACTGTGTGAGAACTAAGATGCATTAGGCAAATGATGGTGCATAAATGAAGAAAAGCTATTTGACTCTGGCTTTGAGTGACACAGGTGGTTGACGATGTCGAGGTAGGATGTCCTCATAGTCTATGACCCACTAGTCTCAGTGCCATCTTGTGGTCTTCAGCTCTTAGGATTGACCGTAGACAGGGAAGGATCGATGTTAGCACACTGGACAAGGTAAAGACAGAACCACCGACAAAGGAGGTGAAAGGGAACACAAAAGGAGCCAAACTCACTGCCTTCAAGCCAAGTACAACTCACAGTGACCCTGCGGACAGAGTCGAATGGTTCCTTTGGGCTTCCTTCACTCTTTGCAAGAACAGATGGCCTCACCTTTCTTCCGCAGAATTGCCGTGGGGTCCGACTGCCAACCTGGCAGCAGTGCGGCACATAACCCACTGTGCCACCAGAGCTCCTTATTGAGAGGAGAGGAGAGGAGAGAATCTGGGTGGTAATGTGAGCATCGTCAACTACTATGGAAGCTGATTGAACCAAGCGATCCCCACCCATTTCTGTCGAATCGATTCTGACGCGTGGTGATCCCATGAGCTGCAGAATTCCACAGGGCTTTGTTGGGCTGCAGGGTTTACAGAAACCGATCACTGGCGCCTTCTCCCACAGCGCTCTCGATGGGATCCAACTCTCCATCTTTGGGTTCTCAGTTCCGTGCAGACAGAACATTATCAAAAGAGGAACTGAAAATAGTCCTTGCATGAGTTCGGATGCAGGAAAGAAAATGACCGTACATGTCGAACAGCACCTGGCTGTCCTGTGGATTCCTATGTATCTGAAATCCACGTCCATAGAAGTCACAGTGGAGAAATCAGATGGAATATCTGCTCCACAATCTTGCTTTAGAGTATTCCAGGCAGAGGAGAGACTTTGAGGTTCAGGGCATCTAACCCAAGGCATGCTATGTTCAATGGTCTCATGCACATGTGAGACCAGGCCAATGAATCAGGAAGGCCAAAGAAGAAGACTACTGGCTATACCCTAGACTGCCAGAAGAACAAACAAAACTATCTCAGAAAAAGTGTAACCTGTATGCTCCTTAGGCATGTGGGTGGTGGCATGTCCTCTCACATACTTTGGACATGTTATCAGAAGGACCCCATCTCTAGAGGACATCGTGATTGGTAAAGCGTGGTGAGGGAGAGGGTGGGAAGGGTGAGAGAGAAAGAGGAAGATTGTTCACACAGTCGAGTGACTCCAACTGTAGCCAAAGACACAATTGATGGCACGGGACAGGCAGGGTTTCAGCCTATTGGAGGAAGAGCTGTTGCCGGTCGGAATCAAGTCATTGGCACCTACCGATACTGCATGTTCTGGAGTAAGGGGTCTTGTATAGGTAATGGGCATTACACAGTTGTGAGGCCTGGCTAATCGTCTTCCTATGACTCCTGCTTCTGGGTCTGGTATTGGGCCTGAGGTCAGCGGGACTGGCCCCTGGAAAGAAAGGACAGATGGAGGTTAGAGCAAGGGCAACCTGAAACCCACAAGGACGGCCCTCCAACCTTGACGATATGCGGGACCTGCAGCACAGGCTGGTGCCCCGCCATGAAGGTGTACAAGCAGCAGATCTAGGGCTCAGAAAAGCCGGAGGAAGAGAAATGGGAGGACCTGGGGGAGTACAGGCCCAGGGAATGCTCCTGTCAACAAGGGGAATTGCCCAGATGTTATTACCCTGCAAGCTTTAGCCACCTGCCGGACACCCACCTTCAGAGAGTAAAGCAGTCGTTGCTTCTCTTTGACCTTCCAAGATGCGCACACATTCCTCTCGTGGCGGACCCTAAGGCAGAACCACAGGGGAAAGGGAGTTTGGGGAAATGTAGTTCCTGTTTAATCAAGCTGATGCCGTAGAACTTGATAGACTCTGAGAACTTGGCAATGGAATCAGGGTTGTTGTGTAGGCTGGGTTCACCGCAGGCAGAGCGTGAGGCTGCCCGTGTGGGGTGTGTGCTGTGTGCTATGGTCCACACCTGTGGAAAGAAAGGAACGGAAGCAAGTGGGGTGGAGGGAAGGTGAAACTTGGATGCAGGTCCAACCAAACCTTGACCAACATGGGGCAGCCGCTCGAGGAGAGTATTGACCACCGAATGTCCTACGTTGGGATGAGATAGCCTGACCTTCACATCTTACCTTTGTTAGTCTGAGGATCTGAGCTTCTCCAGGAAGGGAGGAAATTTGGACAAAGCAACTATGACAGTTACATAATCTCCTGTCAACTTGCAAAGGGGTAGAGTCTAGCCTGTCAGTCTGGCCACAGCCATTGAGGCCTCCATGTAGGCAAGGCCTTCTGAGAATTCTGGAAATGCCTGTATCCCTCCCTGGAAATGAGAGATACTCTTTGCTTCATCTTCCTGCTGACAAGCCACATAGAGTTACACTGATACAACCAGAACCCTGGAAATGGAGAAGCCACATGGAGATGCCAGCCAGCTCTGAGATGCTTCCACCACCACTGGATCCACTAGCCTGTGATCTTCCTGAATTCAGCCTCATTGCATGTGTTGTGTGGATCTGAAGAGGAATTTATGGACTAGTATTGACATATGAGGTAATATTGGATATATGGACTTGATCTAGACTGGACTGGAGTATTTTCTTAATGTCCAACTGCTCTTTGAGATAAAGTTTTCTCTTACACACACATGAGTGTCTCTGGAGTTGTTTCTCTAGTCTACCCAGACTAACACAGCAACTGTCTACAGTGGAAGCAGCCCCCGAAGGAGCTGGCAGCCAAAGGCCATCTGCTGCCCGCAGTCCCCATAACTGAGCAAGAAGTCCATTTTTGAACTGGTCTGGGTGGTGCATCTCTATGGGTACCCAAGGGTAGGGGTGGGCTTATCAGAGCAGGAAGAAAGTAGGTGATGGTCCCAGTTGGCCCACCAGAACACAGTAGTACTAACATATCCATAGATTTGGCCGTGTCCCCCCAACGGATGTCCCAACACCCATACTTTTATATGTGACTGTATTTGGAAATAGGGTCTTTGAAGATGTTCGGTTAGCTTGACATGTCTTGTAATGGAGTGGGTCCTAATCCAGTATCATTTGTGTCCACACACAAATAGAGGAGACACAGAGAGACTGGGAATACATAGGCCCAATATTCCATTCCAATGCAATCGACTATCAATTTCGATGTGATGCCGCTTCCATTCTTCTCCATTTTGTTGCTTTAACTGCAATATTGATACTTATTCCTCTGCTTCTTTGCACCAGAGCTAGGTCAGAGTTCACAAATTTGAAAAGTACAGTCTGTTCACAGTGACCAGTGTGCCCGAGATGCCAGCCACGAGCTGGAAGCTCCTCAGGCCATGCTCACTTTTGACCTGGCTCCCACCTTTCCCTCAGGTTTGACCATCTGCTTGAGTGACTCACGTGCCCACCCTGCTAGAGTCCAGTTTGCAAGGATGCAAACAACGCAAGTGTAGGTCATGTGAGGGCATTCTCAGCATAGAGCTTCCACCTCCCAGTCAATGGCGGATCCCCTGGAACTTGCCTGTCCAGACCTTTTACTGGGACCTCATAGCTGGGTCCTCTATTCTGAGGTCAACCGATGTCCCATGGTCTTTCTGGCAGGGCCAAAGCCCAGAGGAGGCACCTCCTTAGCATAGCCTGCGAGGTTGTCCGGGTCCCCACAGACATTGTCCCCATGGAGAGCAATGTCATTTTACAGGTCAGCTCTCAGGAACCAAACACTAAGACCACATTCTTTGGGGAAAGTTCATTGTGTGTTGCCCGGGAAACCCAGGACCACCTTCTTGTGATACTGCAGCTATAAGCCAAGGAACACCTGAAGCCACCCGGTGCCAGGAGGAAGGCAGGGGGAAGGTTCTCCCTCCAAGCCCCAGAAGGAATCAACTCAGCTAGCCCATTGTCCTTGGGCTCCAGAAAGGAGAACCTGAAAAGAGAAACTTCTGTCCTTAAAGGCGACCCCACCCCCTCCCCCAGGCCGTGCTATTTCCTTCTGGTGGCCCCAAGAAAGGCTGGCAGAGGCAGGGCCATGGAAGCTGGTGCTTTAAAAGTAGCAGATGTTCCACTGTGGATGGACTCAGCAGTAACAACAGAATGAAATTTAAAATTTTTTCAATCTTTTTTAAAAAAATCATTTTATTAGGGGCTTATCCAACTCTTATCATGATCCATACATACCCCAATTGCATGCAGTCTACATTTGCACATGTGTTGCCGTCATCATTCTCAAAACATCCTCCTTCCATTTAGGCCCCTCGTATCAGCTTCCCATATTTCCCCTCCCTTCCCACTCTCCCTCCCCCATGAACCCTTAATAATTTACAAATTATCATTATTTTGTCATATCGTACACTGTCCGATGTGTCCCTTCACCCACTGCCCTGTTGTCCACACCCCAAGGAGGTTATATGTAGATTGCTACAATTGGTTCCCCCTAAATTTTAACATTTTACTGGGGGCTCGAACAACTCTTATCACAATGCATGCATCCATCCATTGTGTCAAGCACGTTTGTTTGTACATTTGTTGTCATCATCATTCTCAAAATATTTGCTTTCTACTTGATATCAGCTCCTCATTTCTCCCTCCCTCAGGAACCCTTGTTAATTTATAAATGTTTCTTTCATGTCTTACACTGTCTAATGTTTGCCTTCACCTTCTTTTCCGTTGTTCATTCCCCAGGGAGGGAGTTATACGTAGATCACTTTAATTGGTTTCCCCCTCTCTCCCCCCCCACCTTCCCCTTACCCTCCTAGTATCTCTACTTTCATTATTGGTCCTGAAGGGTTAATCTGTCTTGGATCCCCTGTGTTTCCAGTTCTTATCTCTATCAATGAACATGCTCTGATCTAGCTGGATTTTTAAGGTAGTAAGGTAGAATTGGGATCATGGTAGCTGTGGGGGAGGGGGGGAGCATAAAAGAACTAGAGGAAAGTCGTATGTTTCATTGGTGCTATACTGCACCCTGACTGGCTCATCTCCTCCCTGAGGTAAGGGGATGTCTAGTTGTCTACAGATGGGCTTTGGGCTCCACTCCACAGTCCCCCTCATTCACAATGATATGATTTTTTGTGCTTTGACGCTTGATGTCGGATCCCATTGACATCTTGTAATCATACAGGCTGGTGTGCTTCTTCCATGTGGGTTTTGTTTCTTCTCAGTTAGCCGCTTGTTTATCTTCAAGCCTTTAAGACCCCAGATGCTATATCTTTTGATAGCCGAACACCATCAACTTTCTTCACCACATTTGTTTATGCACCCACTCTGTCTTCAGTGATCATGTTGGGAAGGTGAGCACCATGGATTGCCAGTTTACTAGAACAAAGTGTTCTTGCATCGAGGGAGTACTTGAGTGGAGGTCCAATATCCCTCTGCTACCTTAATACTAAACCTATAAATATATGTACATAGATATATTTTCCCTTCATCATATATAAATATATTTACATATGTACATGCCTGTATTTAGACCTCTACACATGCCCGTTGTCTCCTAGTTCCTTCCTCTATCTCCTTTTTCTTTCCTCTTGTCCCACTATCATGTTCAGCCTTCATTTGGGTTTCAGTAATTCCTCTCGGTTACATTGCCCTTGATCAAGCCTTACCAGGCCTCCTACACCCTCCTTGCCATCAATTTTGGATCACTTGTTGTTCTCTTGTCCCTGGGTTGAAATTTTTTTTTTTGAAATATTGTTGCCTCTAGGAGACAATACTGAATCTTAGGAGTTGTAGAGTCTGTTGTTAGCTATATTCCCTTCTGTATCATTTCCATTTTCTGTCTACATGTTAATTCATCATTTGTCACATTTTGAAAAATGCAAGTCTGCCTGATTCCCAGAGTCACACACCAGGCAGACTCTCCAGGCAGGGCTGGGCAGGACTGGTTGGAGTAGGCAGAAGGAACTCTTGTTTTCTCAATGAGGGGTCTGGGGTAGGCGCAGCTGGGAGTGCCCTGGTTTGGGCCCCTCTAATCCCAAGGCAGGCAG
>PVJH01049686.1:0-10219 GCA_004026705.1 Nesogale talazaci | reverse complement strand
AATAATAAACAATGAGGGAAAACAGGCAAACAGCAAGAAAAAAAAACTACTAAAAGGAGAAAAAGTTAAGAAAAAAATAAAAATTAAAAGGAAATAGAGGAAAATAGAATAAACAAAGCTGAGGATGGGAAGGAAAAAAGAATGAAGATAAATGGAAGGGAAAGAGAACTAGGAAGAATTTTAAAAAGAGCGCAGAGAAACAGTAACTAAAAACACAATGGAAGGGCAAGAAGGAGAGAAAGCAACAGAGACAAGAACTGGAGCGTGGGGAGGGCAGGGTGCCTCGCGGGTGCCTTGCTGCCAAGGCGTCCACGGTGGGGGCGTCCATGCACACGTGACACCACACAAAAGACGTACTTCCTGCCAGCAAGTCGACTCTGACTCAGCAATTCAATTTTCCAATGCTGTGTGTCGTGGGTTATAGTTTAGGCTGCTAACTGCAAGGTCAGCAGTTGGAAGCCACCAGCTGCCCCTGGGGACGAGGAACGAGGCAGCTTTCTATTCCTGTAAAGAGTCTCGGAAACCCACCGTGGCAGTTCTGCCCTGTCCTGCAGGCTTGCTGATTATAACCGACCTGATGACAATTATGATGGACTCTTTCTGAGTAGAGAGCCTTCTCTCTATCCCAAGGAGAAGCTGGAGGTTTTGAACTACGCGCCTTGGCGATTAGCAGCACACCACGTAGTCCAGCACCCCACCAGGGACGGGGGGTGGGGCGGGGGGAGGACACCTGGTCCCAAATGACGTTTCTGTTGGTTCATACGTTATCTGAGGTCAGGGCACCTGATCCGGAAGTAATTCTGAGGGGCCCAGATGGTGACTGAGGCCAGGCTGCTGATGAGGGAAGGAATTCTCCGAGGCCCGCAAAGCAGCTTAGGGCAAGGCGGCTGCCTACTGAGGGAGTCAGTGCCTGCCCAGGGGTGGCCAGGGACTCAGCACCGGGTGTTCTGTGGGTCTGATGAGGGGGAACTGACATGCCTCCAGATGCAGGGGTGATGGACCCAGCACCTGATCCACATGGCTCTCAGGTGGAGCGGGAGCTGCACAGGGGGGGAGGGCACTCAGCGGTATCTGACTGGGTGACAGTGGGGGCTGGCCGCACTCTTGGTCATCAGGAAGATGTGGCAAATAAGGGAGGACCCCACCTTTTTCTCGTCACCAGCCACCAGTGTGCCAGGCTGTGTCCTAACCAAATGCTGACTGCACAAGTTCACAGTTACACACTGTGTCGCACTAGCTGTCCATTCACTCATCTGTCTCCTCTCTTGCCACTGGAATTCAGCTTCTTCCCCCCGTCGCTGAGCAGTCTACTTCTCTGTCCTCTCCTCTGTGGCTTACGGTGCCAAGATTACCAATCACATCTGTTCCATCAGGTTTCTTGTGTCTCTGCAGCTCGTGTGCCTAGTTCACTCACTTGCCGGGAGTCTGTCTGCCTTGTAGAACTTCTTGGGCAGTAGGTACACAAGGTGACAGTCGGGGTTTGGCAATCATCTGCTTATTGGGGTCCGAGGGGCAGCAGTCCTCTGACATGTGTGTCGACTGATGAGCCCAGGGGGGAAAAGTCAACCAGTCAACCTCTGACGAGAGACAGACGGTGGAGCATTTGCTGAGAGTCCCTTGGAGGCTAGGGGAGGAGAGGGCTGCTAGCCTAAGGTGACCAGACATTCCACTTTTTAACAATTTAACAATGTCCCACGGCGTTTTAAAATTAAAATAAATATATTACAATACTATTTTTGCGTTCTATGAAAATTTTTGTGTGTGGGTTTTTTTGGGGGAGCATCACTGCCCTCTGGTGGTGGCAGTAGGAGGCCCAGCCTTTGTTCCTGTGGAGCCGCTACTGGAATTGAACCTCCATCCCAGTGGGCTGCAGTCCCACGCACAACCACTACGCCACCGGGGCTCAGCCCGCAGTCTATGAAAATTTTTGTTGCTCCATATAGACCAAGTTTTTAATCAACAGCCACCCCACCCCACCTCACGGTCAATGGTGCCCCGCTTAAAATCTGGTCACTTTATCAGCCAGCCAGCAGGACTCCTTAGTCACCCCTGACACACAGACGCTGGGTTGACGTTCAGAGAGGAAGGAAGGGTGTTCATGATGGTGGAGAGAGGGACCGTGCAGCCGGATGTGGCCCAGCTGAGGAAAGCGAAGGTCAGAAGGGGAAGTTGGAGGCGGCGAGTGGAGGCCACGGCAGCAGGAGCACGCGGAGCGCCAGGCAGGCACAGACGAGCAGGAGAGAGAAAACACCCGCAGCCACGTCAGCGCCAGATGGCCGGAGCCGCAGACTGGGGAGGTTTATCCTCACACGAAGGGGTCAGTCACCTTGAGCCCAGGGAGCTTGGCTTCCAGGACCAGGAGCAGTGGAGGCAGAATGAGGCAAACATGACCCTCAGTTCCTAGAGAGGGGCCTGTAGTTGTCTCTCTGGGGCTTAGTCACCGGGAAGCCATGGAAACAATCCCATCGCCCCAGCAACCAGGACAGCCGGGGTACCCACTGGGCCCTGCACCCTGCTCCCAGAGCGAAGCCTTAGTTTGCATCAGTTTCTGCCCCTGCTGATAGCCGCCTGCCAGGGACGCACTTGCTGGGATGCGGGTGAGCGTCAGGGGACCTGGGTCACCTGGAGCAGCAACTCGTGGTACACCGACTGTGGTCTGTGGCGCAACGGGAGCCCCACTGAACAGCTGCGGCTGATGGGGGAGGGGAGAGGGAGCCTGGTTCCTGCTGTAATCAGGCCACTTTGTTTTCTATTAATGAGAGAGTGAGAGAGAACATTTCCTGCACAACTACCTCCCTTCAACCTTGTTCTCCTTCACCTTCCACTAGGTCATGCCAGAGGGACACCTGGGACCCAGATGTGCACTTCCAGGACCCTGTGCCCTCCCTGCAGCCCTTCTGCATCTCAGAGGGGCACCCAGGAGAGCCCAAGGCATGGACGCTGGTGTGGTTCTTGTACTGTTAGGAGCTGCCTGATCTCCCAGAACAGTCTGTCCCTGTGGGCCTGGAGCCCCTCCAGCCAGCACTTCGGGGCAGCGCTCTGTGCCCCCTGCCCTTGACCACACCACCCTCTCCCACACTGCGTTCTCTCCAGCTCAGGGGTCTTTGAGCATTTCTGCCACTTCATTTCTGTACATCAAGGCGGGGAGGGGGGCTTGAGAGGGGGGAGTTGTAGAGAGAAGTGCTGTTGGGTCCCAGTGGCTCTGTGACTGAGGGCCCCATTTTCCGACTAAAAATGTGAGACTGGGGGCAGGGATGAATTGGCGGGATTCCCTTCCTCCATGAAAGACACTGGGGACTAGGGTCAGAACCAGCCCTGCAGCACGACTTCCCACGATCCCTTACTGTGCTTCCCCGAGAAAAACGCTATCCGAGCCTCTGGGTTCCCCAATCGTTTTCTTGGGTTATGATTTCTTAATTCTTAGGTTCCAAAGCCAGACTTTCGGGCCTTGACTATGCAAAACCATTGTCACCACAGGCACTCAAGCTCCACTTCTGGCCCTGACGCTCCTCCTCCATGAGCCCTCGGGTCCATGACTGTACTTCAACTCTCTGAACTTGGGCTTACCTATATCTGAAATGGAAAAAGCAGTAACGCACGCAGCTCATAAAAAGCCAACTCATGGGCTGAGCCCCGGTGGCGTAGTGGTTGTGCGTGGAACTGCGGCCCACTGGGACGGAGGTTCAATTCCAGCAGTGGGGCTGGGCCTCCTACTCCCACCACCGGAGAGCAGTGATGCCCAAAAAAAGAAAAAAAAAAAAAAAAGAAAGAAAAAAAAAAGCCAACTCACAGCGCTGGGTAGGATTTTTTTTTTTTAATTGAGTAGATTTTGATGGAGACTGATCCTAGATAGTGTCCTTAAACTGTACATCTTCTCTGAAACAGAAAGTCTCCTCTCCCTCCCTGGAAGCTGCTGGTGGGTTTGACCCGTTGGTCTTGTGGTTAGCTGCCCGACACCTGGTGAGGATCGAATGAAGTCAAGTTTCCGCAGGTGCCTCCCTGGACCTCCAGCTACCCTACTCTCTATGGCGAGGAGGCTGGGGAACAGAGCCCCCAGGCAGCCCCCCGTCTCTCAGAGATGCTGCCTACTTTGTTAGGCATCTCAGATTGAGTCATTCTGCTCGGGCCCCAGGCCCCCTCCTTGGACCTGATAATGACTTGGCCTGTCTTCACAGTAACAGCAGCGTGCTTGGCCCACGGACTCCTCCAGATGAAACGCTGACCCCAGAAACGGTCTGAAGATGGCCTGAAAGAGGATGGACTAGAGAGGCGGGTCTCGGGTCTCCCCCAGGCCTGGGGGGAGTCGATTCTTGATCACTGTGCCGAGTGGTGCTGTGGGGTAGAGCAAGCTCGGCGGCTAACTGCGAGGTTGGTGGGGCAGAAGGTGGCTGACTGATCTGCACAAGAGGATGAATCAACCACAGGCAAGTTCACAAGTGCGCAGAATCCAAGGAGCTCCAAACACCAAAGCCAGTGCCTTGAGTTGGCTTCAACGAATAGCAATACTCCAGGGCGACGGAGCCCTGCCCCACGGGTCTCGGGGTGTGTGTGTGTGTGTGTGTGTGTGTGTGAGATCGTCTTTGGGCAAGCTGGACAAGGACCAGGGAAGACTGAGGAAGTGATGCACTTGAATGATGGTGTTGGTCAGGAATATCGAACTGGCAGAGTACGAGTAAAGAAGTATCGCCCACATGCGCCTTAAAGCCGGGACAGGGAGACTTTGTCTCGCCTACTTTGGACATGTGATCAGGAACGATCAGTCCCTGGAGAAGGACACCATGCTCACTGGGGCAGGAAGGTGAGTCAAAAAGAGCAAGGCCATGGAGGAGGTGAACTGACGCCGAGCCGGCGACAGTGAGGTCAACCGGCTCTCAGGGAGGGGCAGGACGGGGCACTGTCCCGGTGTGCGGTGCACGGGGCTAGTGTGAGCTGGAATCAACTCAATGGCACCTCACAAAAACAACTAATTGTGGGGCTGAGCCCCGGTGGCGGAGTGGTTGTGCGCGGGACCGCGGCCCACTGGGACGGAGGTTCAATTACAGCAGTGGGGCTGGGCCTCCTACTCCCACCACCGGAGAGCAGTGATGCCCCCCCCAAAAAAACAAACAAACAAACAAACAACTAATTGTGATGGACACAGACTGCTAGAGCAGTCCTCCTATGTGAGTAGCCGGGGGATTGGAACTGCCGACCCTTTGGTTCACAGGCTAGAGCTTAAGTGTTTGAGCAGGGTTCCTCACACAGGTGCCTGCCTCCTTAAATTGATTCTGCAGACATTACACTCTTTTGTGTGTGTGTTTAATTGAACGACTGTGTGTGACTGATGTTCTTAGGTTCCAACTTAGTGGAGGACTGGGAACAGTCAGGGACAACACTGCCTGGTCCTGGCCCCAGCCCTATGATGCAGATTGTTGAGATTCCTAGCGTGTTCACGATGGCTTTTCTGAAGGAGCTCGTCAGCCCTTTCTTCCTAGTCTTTCTTAGGTCTCCCGAAACCTGTCCAGTCTCATGGCCACATGCACGTCTCCTCTGGCCATGCCTTAGTTCCCCTGGCCAGGAATCAGACATGCCATCCTGCAGAGAGGGTGGGAATTCTGTCACTGACCCATAAGGTTCTCTCACGGGGAGTGGCACATTCCTCCTTTCGATCATCCAACAATGATTTTGTGGGGAATGTATCACATGCCAGGTTCTGGAAATAAATAGAGCAAAGATCAAGAGACCCAAGCCCTACCCTCTTGGAACCGAAGGCAGGAGACATGCAATAAGTAAAAAAGGGAACAGACAGGACAATGCTAAGGCAGTGAGAGGGCTATGCCGGGCAAACAGGGTGACAGCCAACGACGGGAGGGAGGTGTAGACGGAACAGTCAAAGCAGGGCCTCCGAGGGGCGGACGCTGGGGCTGAGCCGGGAAAGCCACATAGGCATGCCCGGCTCTGAGGCTCGAACACACGTGGGAAGTTGGAGCAGTTGGAAGAAAGAGAGTGGCTGGGTAGGGATGAGAGGGTGAGGGGGTGACCAGAGGTGAGCAGGGTGGGGTGAGGCTGGCAGCATGCTGTAGACTGTTAGGATGTTGTTGGATCTTATTCCGAGAAAGACGGGAAGCCAAGGGACGGTTCCGAGGAGAGGAGACTCATCTGATGCCCTCGTGAGGAACCCTGATCGGCCCTGGGCGAAGACGGACTGCAGACTGCAAGAGTAATGGCAGACAGCCCAGCTGGGAGGGTCTTGCAGAAGCCCACGTGAGAAATGATGGTACGTCAAAGAAGCATGGTGGATGGACACTTTGTCAATATTTATGGAATGAATAAGCAGCATGCTGACCCGACCACTTTGCCTGACACTTGAACAGTAACAACCACAAAAATCTGTGGATCATCATCCTGGTACAGAAGCCAGCCACTAATTTAGGTTTTAAAATTAAGAGCACATCCCCCCTCCCCACACACCACCACCAATATAGGCAAATCCGTTTCACTTTTCCTACCCACAATGAATTTATATCAGAAATGAATGACAGTCGTGAGAATATATTCTAGCCAAGTGGTTCTTAATTTTTTTTTTTTTATTCTCTAGGAAAAGATCCTCTGTGTGTTACACTAAGAAAGCTCAGAGGTCCTCTAAAACTGTCTCCATATATACAGTGACTATGTCACTATAGAACTGGAAGGCCATGGTGGAAAGGGTGTAGTTGAGAAGGTTAGAAATTATTGGGGGCTGAGCCCCGGTGGCGTAAGTGGTTGAGTGTGGGACTGTGGCCCGCAGGCTTGGTGGTTCAAATCCAGTGGCGGCTCTCAGGTGCAGCGCTGGGTAGCTCTCACGAACACCAGAGGGTAGTGAAGCAAAAAAAAACCAAACTATTGGGACGTGGATAGAGGAAGAAAGCAATGCTTGGAAAGCCCTTCCAGGGCCTGACCTGGGAACTTGCAGGTAGAAAGAGCACCCGACTTCCAGCTGACTAGAATCCGTTTGAAGGAGGGGTTTGAACTGGATCTTCTCCAGGCAGTCATGGCAGACGTAGGGAATGAACTTGAACATACTTGAATTTATAAAATATTGGTGATTTGGGAAGGTAACAGGAATGAGAAAATTATGAGTTAATGCTCTACTAGGAAAAGACAAGGGCAGGGTACCTGCTGGATGACAACCAAATCTCTTGATGGGTACAATCGCTTTGTCCCAGGGAAGGATGGGGGCTGACTACTCTAGTTGAATGTGTGTTGCTCTCCAGAGACCTGGCAATAAGTAATTTAAAAACTTTATAATAGTTTTGACACATAAGTCACAGATACAATTCATTATTTCGAACATCACCACAATCACTTTGAGAACATTTGCTTCTTTCTTGTACTCATTACTCGCTCATTTCCTTCCAATGTCTCTTGCCATAACCCCCACAAACTATCAAACCTGTTACTGCCTCCATAGTTTTATCTAACCTGGATTTTCATATAAAGAAAAACATATTAACCAAAACAAAAACCTAAGAGCAATAACAAAACAGGGAAAACCTGAAGTGAAACGATAACAGATAGTAATGAAATGAGAACACATTTAAAATGGGCCAAAGTGGAGAACATGAAAAGGGGTTAATATTTAACCTAAAATTAGTTCACTTTCCAATGCCCTTCGCCTAATGGCAAGACTATTCAAGCCCTGATCAATCATCAGAGGGGATTCACCAAAGGTTTAATCCATGTGGAGACCCTGCAAATAGACTTTGGGATTTCACTGTCAACCATACCCTTCTGCAAACCTGGCGCTTAGAATAAGCTTCAATACCATTCCCTTCTCCCATCCTGGATTTTATTATTTACAATCCTTGGCTCACATAGCTGGTGTACTTTCTGTGTGGACTTAACTGATGCCTCACTCAGAAGTCAGTTTGCTTTAAGACAAGCCTTTAAAATCCCAAATGTGATTTCTTCACCTCTTTGCTATAGTAACCAGTGAGCTCTTCATGAGGGCACGTGATCTCTTTTTGAGGTGATCTCATGAAGTACTCAGTGATCTCCTCATAAGGACATGTATTGAGTCACGCCACATCATAATAACTACGCAACTATTCTTAGATTAGGGCTAGGAATTAGGGTAATTTCCTGCAGCAGGATCCTGAAAGAGCTTATGATGCCTCTTCCGAGGCTCCCACACTGGTTGCCTTGACCTATAATTTCCCCCATTTCACTTGTCATTCTACTTCAACCAAATTAAAAAAAAAAAATCCCATCTGCTCTGATTTCACTTCATTTGCGAGAACAAAACCTGTTTGAACTGATCTGAAGCGCTGTTGCTAAGCCCCACAAGCTTGGGGCTTTGCTGACGGGCTGTCTCATGGTAGGGCCTCAGAGCAATGTCACAGTGACCCAGGCCTCCCTCTCGCTCTCCTCATAGTCACTCCCTCCCGGTCTACGTTGAGGTTTGGAGCATGACAGATGTGCCCATGCTTTCGTCCTGGCTCTGGGGCTCTGCATGTATATTGCGTAGGTGAGGGTTGGTGAGGAGTGGGTAGAAGGATAGATTGCTGAGGGAATTGCGATTTCTTCTTCCCCGACTGTTGGGCTACCAGCCTATTTCAATTCTTCACCCGTCAACGCCACTTGTCTACATTTCTACATCCATTCATTATCTGATCTCTGAGTCTAGAATTGGTTTGTCTTTCTCAGTTTCTGCTCTTCCAGTTCCATGCTAACCTTCATCATTATTCCATTCTTGGAAGGTATACTGTAACAACGGGAATGGAAATATTAGGAGTTGGGGCTGAGCTCCGGTGCCGTAAGTGGTTGAGTGCGGGACTGCGGCCCTCGGGCTTGGTGGTTCAAATCCAGCAGGGGCTCTCAGGAGCAGCGCTGGGTAGCCGCCACGACCAGCAGAGAGCAGTGATGCTCCGCCCCCCCCCCCCCAAAAAAAAAAAAAAAGAATATTAGGAGTCAACACCCTGCTAGAAAGTTACTGTATATACTTGTGCATAAGCCTAATTTTCCAGCTTAACATTTCCAGTTTAACATTGTTAATGCAGTTGTTGTGGTAAAATCAGGTACCTCAGCTGATAATCGGGTTGGCTTATATTTACGGTATATACGGTATATACGGTAATCTCCTTGGGGAAAAAAGGGCAGCACATGAATGAAGTGCAGGGCAATCAGCTCTCCTGATGAGCAGAGTTAGAGACAATAGTATCTACCACTACACGGCTCTGAACATGTCGCTCCCCACAGGCCTGGCAACCACCCAGTCTGGCACATTCGGCTCATGAAGCACAGGAGGCCGGCTCCTCATGCTAGGTAAGTTCAAGCTTAACCCAGGGCCACTGCTCCAGGCTGGCACCTTCACCTTGCGAGTCTGAGGGTTTCCAGACTCTTACCCAGGAAGACCTGGTCAGTGAATTGCTTTCAAAGATTAGAGTTGGAAAATGCTACTTTGTGTCAATCAATTTCCATGAAAATCAGTGTCCCGTGGGCGAGTTCTGGCAAGGAAGGCCAGTTAGTATATTCTGGAAGTTTGTCTCGCTCCAGTGAAGTTCCTGGAAGAACGAATAGCCTGATCTCAATTATGAGCCTCAAGGTTGGTGGTTCAATCCCAACCCAGTGGTGCCTCAAAGGACCAGCCAGGCGGGCTAATGTACAGGGATTCCAGTCAAGAAAACCAGCAAGCAGTTCATGCCGTAACCCACGGGGTTGCCACAAGCTCGAAGACTCAACAGTACAGACAGTGGTTTGGCTTTTCCTGTTTCAAAGGGAAGACTTTGAATCACTTTCTAATGTCTTTAGAAAATTCAGGACGGTGGCAATTACTGTTGGCTGGCCTGCTATGGTGAAAGCAGGGCTTTGAGTTGATTCCTGCTCATTTGTGGTTGACAAATTGAAACCTGAACTGACCTCCATTTGTGAAGTGTGGGCATCTTGGAATGATAACCGGGATGGGAAATATTTGGGGTCAGCACCCTTCTAGAAACGGAGTCTCCTTAGACAACAAGGGCAGCGTGTGCGGTGCACAGCAACCGAATCTCACGATGGTCAGAATGAGCAACAACCAGTGGTGTCGGCTCATGGATGGCGGTCGGCGCTGCTCTGCGAGGCCCTGCCCGCCATCTAATCTTTGACACTAGACCCCTGGAAGGGCTTACTACGTCTCTTTTCAGTTTCCCATCACGAGGACTCTCACTTGTAATCCCTCTCTTCCAGTGACTGCTCCAGGGCACCCATACTTCACAAATGCTGG
>PVJH01049685.1:0-10243 GCA_004026705.1 Nesogale talazaci | reverse complement strand
ATCACTGTTAAAAAAAAGTTTGCAGACCCTCCTCTGCCAGAGTCTTTCTTCTCTTCCACCGCAGATAGCACAGCTGTGTGATGATTTCATTAAAAACTGTCTCCTTGGGCTGAGACCTGGTGGCTTAGTTGTTGTGTGCAGGACTGCGGCCCACTGGGTTGGAGGTTCAAATCCAGCAGCAAGGCTGGGCCTCCTACTCTCATCACCAGAGGGCAGTGATGCCCAAAAAACAAAACCTGTCCCCTCAAAGGAACTTTGACCAAGGGCTCAGCTAGAGAATATTTGGAAATGAAGATGGCAACATGTGTACAAATATGCTTGATACAAATGATGTATGGAATGTGATAAGAACTGTAAGAGCCCCCAATAAAATCATTGAAAACACACACAAAAAACAAACAACAACAACAAACCCTGTCTCCTCATGAGTCTACCAGCTTCAGAGACCATGGATATCTTGCTGACATTCACATCCCCGGGGGGCAATGCCTGAATACCAAGGGTTTCTCAAAACAGTCATCGGAGAATGGATAGATGAATGGATGGATAGGTGGATAAGTGGATGGATAAATGAGTGAGTGAAAGAGAGTGAGTGGGTGGATGGACAGGCTTCTGTTCAGAAAAGTGGCAGCTATATAACATCAGTTAAAAGTTATTATCTGGCAAATTTATTCTCTGACTTTAGTATTCTTTGAAACTGAAAGTAGATCTTTAGACTCTAAATATACAAAAGCAGATGATGACCATAAGGTTAGCAGCCTTTTAGGGACCATCAGAGGCTCAACCAGAGCGCTTGTCTGAATAGATGATTATCACATCATCCCACTGAGCTAGGGCTGGTGGGAATGAAAGACACAACAGAGCTCTCCTCCACCTTTTTGAAATCAAAGAAGCAGAAAAAAGTAGATAAAGAATTAGACTTCTAGCAAATGTCTAAATAGGAAGTGGAAATGACCCTGCCCTGTCATACCCGACCTCGGGATCAGGTATATGATCTGTACCTAGAAGGCATCCTTCTTGTCTTCCATATGGAAGTCTACACAGGCTAGCAACAAAAACTCAGTTCTTCCCTCATCCAGGTGCCACCCCAGACTTAGCTAAATCCAGAAAGCTCTCACTGCCATTGAGTCTATTCTGAATCATGGAACCACCCCCTGTGGAGTTTTGAGGCTCCTTGTGAAGTCCAAGAAAATCCCATCCATGTCATGAAATCAGTGATGTGGGACTCTGGGGAGGAAAAAGTATGAACTTCCTTTGTATGATGAAGAGCAGCAGTGATATTTTTAAGACCATAATCATTTGGAAAAATAAGTATCTTATCATCTTAATCTATAGCACTACAAAGCATGTTTAACTTTTTAAACCAAACCCCCGAAACAACCAAACTTGCTTCCCTCAAGTTGATTCTAACGCATAGTGACCCTACAGAATAGGGTAGAACTGCCCCTGCGAGTGTCAAAGACTGTAATGCTTTTTATTTTTTATTTGGGGGGGGGGCATCACTGCCCTCTGGTGGTCGTGGGAGCTACCCAGCCTTGCTGCTGCTGGATTTGAACCGCCAAGCCAGTGGGCCGCAGCCCTGCACTCCACCACTACGCCACCGGGGCTCAGCCCAAGAGTGTAACTCTTTACAGGAGTAGAAAGTCTTGTCTTTCTCCTGCAGAGCAGCTGGTGGTTTCAAACTGCTGACCGCCCGTTAGCAGCCCAATGCATTAGTATTACATCACTAAGCATCCTACTTATAAACCAAGTCAAAAAAAAACATTTTTGGCATCACTGCCCTCTGGTGGGAGTGGGAGGCCCAGCCTTGCTCCTAGAGAGCTGCTTTTGGATTTGAACCGCAAAGCCAGTGGGTCGCAGTCTCGCACTCAACCACTACGCCACTGGGGCTCAGGCCCCAAGTCAAATTTTTAAAAGTTTTTTCTTCTCTCTATGTGTGTCTTATCTAGGGTAGGAGTAAGAGTATTTTCTAGCTCCTATTTTTCATAATAAGAAAAAGAATACTGCTGTTATTTACAAAGTCTTACTAGGAGAGTAGGAGAAAAATAAACCCTTAAAATCTTCAGATTTTGCCCCAATAAAATTAAAAAAAAAAAAAAGAAGGGGAGGAGAAACAGTGCATCTCAGTTAGCCAGGACCCTCATTCAGTATAGAACTAGATCCGACATGATTCCTGGTACCTCGGCAGCTTGGCCAGTCGATGTAGATGTTCCGTGGAGTTAAATAAATAAACAAAATTCTCTGAAAAAAAAATCTTCAGATTTTGTTTGTCTGTGTTTTTTTTTTTTGGGGGGGGAGGCACCACTGCCCTCAGGTGGTGGGAGTAGGAGGCCCAGCCTTTGCTCCGTGGAGCTGGAATCGAACCTCCATCCCAGTGGGCCGCAGTCCCGTGCACAACCACTACGCCACCGGGGCTCAGCCCAAATCTTCAGATTTTGTATGGATTCTGAACCTGTATATTCTTAGAAACAATCCTTATAAAGCTTGACAAAGGAAGATGATGATGTTGACCCTGAAATGTATAGGAAATGTCCAAAGGGACAGAAGCAGGAAAAATGATGACAAATCATTCCAGAAGTTCAGGTAGGGGATAAAAAAGGCCTGAGAGCAGCAGAGGCGATGGAAATGGGGCAAAAAGATAGAAAAGAAAAAGTCACAGTGATGGAATATAAAAGATCACGACTCGCTGCTTTGGAGGGAAAGGCTATTACATAGAAGTTTGATGAGTACCTATAGAGATCAGTTAATGACGGCTGTGGAACAATCAGAAAAGAAGAGTTCAGTCTAGCCTCAATCAAGAATGATGGATTAGTAATGTCTGGCACAGATGAAAACTAGAAGAACATTGGCACATGAGTGGTAGTGAACATTCCTATTCCTAGTGAGAGGACAGAAATGGATTGTGGGTTTCAGAATGTACATGTGGTGTGATTCCACATACTATTTGAAAAGGTAGAACAGCCAAAGCCAGGCTCTGAAGATGGAAGTCAGAAGAGTAGTTGAGAGAGAGAGAGAGACAGAGAGAGAGAGAGAGAGAGAGAGAGAGAGAGAGAGAGAGAGAGAGAGAGAGAGAGTTATCCACAGTGAAAGAGCTAGCGGGAGAATTTGGAAACCTTTCTACATTTTATCTGAGTGATGATTGATTACACAGGTATAAAATATCCCTAAGACTTGTGCCCTTTAGTATATGAACTTAGCATCATATAATAAAGTTTTATTTTGTAAAATCTTGAAAAAAATTTCTTCAATTCTCTGTGAGGCAGAGGAAATAAGGCCAGATTAAACATGCAAATAAGGCTGAGCCCCGGTGGCGTAGTGGTTGTGCGTGGGACTGTAGCCCGCTGGGACGGAGGTTCAATTCCAGCAGTTGGGCTGGGCCTCCTACTCCCACCACTGGAGAGCAGTGATGCCCCAAAACAACAACAAAAAAACAAAAACAAAAACAACAACAACAAAAAACATGCAAATAAACATTGTTTCATATTTTGACTCCATACAAATGACTCTAACCTCAATGCAAGGCATGCTTCTAGATTTGTGCAGCTCCCTATACATATGAATCACTTCTTTTATATTGGTATCTCTTTCTTTGGATGAGAACACGCAGACAATGATGATCTGATCCATGGAGACCAGCTGCTTGTTTATAAGATGGTCGTACTCCAGATCTGTCACTTCGGGGATGCAGAAAGTGCTGCATCGACAAATGTGCCCTTCCTTACCACACAACATCCTCCTTAGGACCACAGGGCAGTTCTGCTGGGAAGCAGACCATACATCTCTGCCTTCCGAGATAAGAGGAAGCCTGGGAATGAAAAGGTTAGAAATCATGTTAAGAATTCAATCACAAACACACACACACACACACACACACAGGGCCCCTGGGTGACTGATAATAAAAGTTGAAACTTCATCCCCATCTCCAGGCACCTAGAAAGAGAGGCTGGTGATTTACTTTTGGGGGAAAAAAACAGCCATTGAAAACTATGAAGAAGAAGGAGGAGGAGGAGGAGGAGGAGGAGGAGGAGGAGGAGAAGAAGAAGAAGAAGAAGAAGAAGAAGAAGAAGAAGAAGAAGAAGAAGAAGAAAGAAAGAAAGAAAGAAAGAAAGAAAGAAAGAAAGAAAGAAAGAAAGAAAGAAAGAAAGAAAACTCTGGAGTACAGTTCTACTTAGACACACGAGGTAGCCATAAATCAGAATAAACTCAATGGCACCTGGTTTTGGTTTTGATAAAACATGGACTCTAGTTCTGCAGGGGAAAGGTGGCATCACTGGCAAATGTTTGTCAGCACACTAAAAAAACTAAACATTAATCCTTTCAACCAGTCAGCCACAAATGACTCTGAAACGTGTGGTTAGTGCTCAGAGGACCAACTGATTGCAATGATTGCAAAGAATTGAAAAGAGGTAATGAGACTGGAATGTCAGCTGCATTTTCATGTATACAAAAAGAAGGCATACAAGGTTGATCTGTAAGATACTTTCATCCCCTTGTGGGGATACTGAAGCTCAAGGAGATACATATAGGGAAACAGAGGCTCAAGAAATTCAATAATTTAACCCAAAACATTCTGAGAAGCAAATGAGAGTTCTTTCAACACATGTATTTTTCCCCCTGCTACTTAATTAACTCCTTGTGATAGGCAGTTTTATTGTGTCAACCAGACCAATAGGAACATTTAGGATTAAGCAGGTCGAAGTTTGATTGGGAGTAAAAATAAATGGCTCTGCAAGGCCCACCCCTATCTCTTGCTCTCTGGTGATCTGAATATGCAGGAGCATGTGCCACTGCTGTAGCTAGCTCTCTGCCTCAACCTGTGAGCTACACTACCTGTGGACCAGGCCAACCCATGGACTGTGTTACTAGAGCTTGAGGCTCCTTCAAGCCTCCTGCACCAGGCTGCTGGTGAGTGCATCGCTTGAGCTTGAGGCTGGTGGATCTTGTCGCCTTGCTCTGCTTGCAGTTTGATGTCCCATCAGAACCTGCTCAGCTAAATGAGCTACTGGCTGTTGCTGGTGAACCCTCCTGCTGCTTGCTGCCTGTGGGCAGACTGCTTCTTTTGCCCGGGGAGGACTCTGTCTGCTTTCTCGACCTTGGACCTGGCAGCTCATGTGAGTTGAAGGACTGCCAGTGTATTAACTGTTACACGGGAAAGAGTTGAACTGAATCCTCTGTACTACTGTGTGGACTCATTAGCTATTATGTTGCTTCTTACTGGATAAACCTATCTATCTCAAATCATAAATGTCCTGGTTTTGCTTCGAGAGAATCCTGCCTAACACATCCCTTCACAGAGCAAGCATACTGGTGAGTTGGTTTATATGTCTGTTCACAGTTTGGGAATGCTATATAACCCAATAATCAGAATGGAAATAAAAAAGCTAAACTCAGGCCTGCCACCTGGCCCATACTCACAACGTGATTAAATAGCATCTCAGTATTTTCATCTGGAATATATGGGTAAATTCATGGTTCCACATTAAATTTCTGGAAATATTATGAAACTTATTGAACCAAAACAGATGACTTCTTACTGTGTTGATGTAATTTTTATGACATGCTAAAATTTATTTTAAAATGAAAAAATTTTTTTTGTTTTTTTGGCATCACTGCCCTCTGGTGGTGGGAGTAGGAGGCCCAGCCTTTGCTCCTGTGGAGCCCGCTGCTGGAATTGAACCTCCATCCCAGTGGGCTGCAGTCCTGCGCACAACCACTACTCCATGGGGGCTCAGGCCTGAAATATTTTATAGGTGTTTGAATACGGGCTGGGTAACTAGAAGACTATGTTTTATTATAATTATAATTCTCACTGTTGGCTTCTTTTTTCAGGGTCTGAAGCTGAGAAATTAGTAGAGGTAATAAGCACTCGGCTCTATTTGTTGATAGGAGCACTAGTTCTGGGGAATCTGGTTAATCAATCCTTGGCTATTAACCAATGGCTAGTGGTTTGAACTTACCCATTTCTCTTTGGGAGAATGATATGGCAGCCTCGTTCTACAAGGTTGTCTCTTCTAGGGTCTATGACCACACCAGCACTCAGACTCGTCTTATCTCAAAAGCTATATAGGGTCCCACCTGCTTAGTACGCAGCTGGTAGGCTGCCTGGGAATACTTGGTGCTACCTGGTGTTTTCTTGGTTTGTGGTTGGTAGCATAATGGCTACATGTTGGACTAGTAAAGGCTAGAAATGCAGTTTGAAACTGTCAGACACTCCACGAAAGAAAAATGAGGCTTACTTACAGTTCTACTTACTTACAGTTCTACCTGGTCCTATAAGGTCATTATGAATCAGAGTTGACTTGATAACAGTGTTGTTGTTGCTGTTCTTGTTGTTGTTGTTGTTGCTGTTTTGGGGGGGACTTGGTAGGCTTTTCAGGGATAGGAGTTTCATAGACTGAGTGCCCTGGTCCCAGATCAATCTTGCAAGCTTCTCTGTCTACCACAATGTACATATCCCAGTCTATATCATGCTGCCATGTTGTCTTGTCAGTAGGCCATCTCCAAGAGACTGATTCAAGTCTCTCTTCTCCAATTGAGAAATATCATGAGACCTCCCAGAATTCTCAGGAGAAAGCCATGCCCACACAGAGGCCTCATTGGGAATCTCCAGATTGACAGGTTAGACTCTAACTTTACACTCCCAGTGCGGAAACTGGCACAGATCAGTGACTACCACAGGACCCAAGGCCCATTTGTGGGTAATTTACAGAAGAGTAAAGGGGAGGAGATGGCCCAATCAAGGTGTAGCAAAGAAACAATGAAACATACAACTTTTTTCTAGTTCTTGAAGGCTTCCTCCCCCCAACTATCATGATTCCAATTCTACCTTACAAATCCAGCTGGTCTGGAAGAGGTGCACTGGTACAGATGGGCAATATAAGATATGACAAAATAATAATAATTTATAAAGCATTGAGGAGTGGTGGGACCTAGGGAGCAAGGAAGGGAAGGGATGAGAAGCTGATATCAAGGGCTCACGTAGAAAAGCAGATATTTAGAGAATGATGGCCACAGCAGGCATGCAAAGGTGCTTAGCACAGTATATGTACGTATGTATTGTGATAAGTGATGTACAAGTCCCCAATAAAAATGATTTAAAAATTTTTTTTAAAAAGATAAAAAAATATTCTCAGCCACAGTCTTTTGTCTTTTGCTAACTATAGGACTCAGGCACTGTGAGGACTTAATATTTCTGCTCAGTCACTGTGTTATATAGGTTTATTGTGCCAATCTGGCCAATAGAAACATGTGGGATTAATCAGGACATAGTTTTATAATAAAATTTTTTAAAATCATTTTATTGGTGACCCTTACTGCTCTTATTACAATTCATACATCCATCCATTATGTCAACCACCATTGTACATATGTTGCCATCATCATTTTCAAAACATTTTCTTTCTACTTGAGCCCTTGTTATCAATTCATCCCTCATCCTTCATGAATCCTTGATAATTTATACATTTTTTTCATGTCTTACACCAACCACTGTCTCCCTTCACCTACTCTTCTGCGATCTGTCCCCCTGGGAGGCAGTTATGTGTCAATCATTGTGATTGATTCCCCCTTACCCCTCCCACCTTCCTCTTTCTGTCTTGGTATCACGACTCTTATTATTGGTCCTGAGAGATTTATCTGTCCTGGATACCCTGTGTTTCCAGCTCTTATCTGTATCCGTGTACATGGTACTCTGATCTAGCCAAATTTGTAAGGTAGAATTGGGGTCATAGTTGGGGGAGGAAGCATTAAAGAACCGGAGAAAAGTTGTATGTTTCCTAAGTGCTATACTATTCCCTGACTGGTTCATCTCTTCCTTGTAACCCTTCTGTGAGGGGATGTCCAATTGTCTACAGATGGGCTTTGGGTCTTTACTTTGCACTCTGCATCATTGACATTGATAGGATTTTTTGTTTTGTATTTTTGATGCCTGATGCCTGATACCTGTTCACAGAAGAAACTATGAACAAATTCACTGTGGGCTTGGGATGAGTCGGCTGCTAAACAGGACAGCAGCAGTGACAAAAACACCTGGAGGGCCTGATACATGTCCTCGACTGGCCACAGGTGACCTGAGGATCATAGTTTGAGGATGCCTGGCCTACACTATTGATCTTCATGCACTACATTTCATTTTTGTCAACTTCTAATTTTCTAAATTGAAACTTCATACACTCCAAGTTGCATGTATTCATTGATGTTTGCAGCTGTTTCTTCTCATTTTCCCCATCAACAAATGAAAATCTGGTAAGCTTGACTCCTGAAGGCTTTACTCTAGCCGTGCCATTACAGGAGACCCTACCTGGAGAAAACAGCTCTTCCTCCATCCTACTTTGAGTGTCCTCTGACTGGAGGAGTTCATCTTCTGGGATTATGCCTGAGAATGTTTCACTGCTATTCACAAACTTTTCAGTGGCCAATTCCTTAGAGATGAGCAACCTGTTACTTTTTCATAGTCTGTTCTGAGTCTGTAAGATCTTCTGAATCCTGTATTCTTTGTTCTTAAAAATACCAGTGACACAGTCTTCTGCAGCATAGCAACATGAAAGCTGACACAGTACCACAAACTGAGAGACAAATGGATAATCTGCAGAATCTTCAATTTGTTTGACCACATTGTAAATCAAAAGCATCAATTCTTCTTAGTCTCCTTTAGTGGTTGTCTGACTTCATATGCATATGAGGCGACTGAATGTACCGAGGCTCCTTACTTTGGTCTCAGAGTGAAACCTTTGCTGTTTAAATTTTTGAAGAAGTCTTGTGTAGCAGATTTGCCTGATACAATATGTTGTCTTATTTCTTCCCTGCAACTTTTGTGGATATTGCTTATGGATCCAAGTAAAGTTAAATCCTTGAAATCTAACTTTTCCCCCAGTTATTATAATCCTATCTATTTTCCCTATGTACTTTGTATCATGATGCTGTCCAATATATTTTATAGAGATATAAAAAATCCAAACTCATTGCCATTGAATCAATGCTAACTCAGCGAACCCCTGTGGGTTTCTGAGACCCAAACCGCTTATGCAAGTAGAAGGCCCAGTCTCTTTCTTCTGAGAAGCTGCTGCTGCTGTTTGTTATCTGTTATCCATGTGGGTTGTAGTCCAATGTGAAACCATTACATCAGGGTTCCAATATACTTTATAGAGACCTTTATTAAGTCTTAGACAGGACGAACACAAAACCAATCATCCAGATTAATGAGCCTGTCAGCATACGGCCATCTAAAGGATTCACAGCCACCCACTACTTCAATGGGACCATAGAAAACAAAGGAAATCACCACAATATCATGATTGGCAGCAGAACAATTCACCACAGTTGCAGGCAGGACAGCGGGAGTGGGAAAGAGATCGTGGTTGGGATATGTCTTATTGCTTATGGAAAAGTTTATAAGATGAGTATTTCGACAGGGCTTGATTTATAATCATTCAACCTCAGTACCCCAATTTCTATTAAGGGCACACACTGACATATTACTGAGGTCAAGACTTTCTCTCTTAGTGCTGGCAATCAAAATAATCTACTTTTAACCCACTTTGCCTGAAAGCAAAGTTTTAAAATTGTTACTCAATGATAAAGCAGCCCTGGTGATGGAGTGGGTTACCTGTTGGGCTGCTAACCCAAAAGTCAGCAGTTTGAAACCAGCCAGTACTTAATGGGAGAAAGATGAGACTCTCTATTCCTGTAAAGATGTGCAGGCTCAGAAACCCACAAAGCGGGGTCCTCCTCTGCTCAGTAGGGTTCCTGGGAAGCAGAACGGGTTCACTGGTAATGAGACAGCGTCAAGGAGCAAAAGGAAGCCAATGGAGGCTACATTTATGTGGAGACTCAAAACATGCTCAGCTCTCCCACTGTAAACCATAGCCTTCTACAAACCTCATGCTCAGAATTCAATATCTGACACAGAACCCACCATCCACTTCCCAGAAGAAAAGCCCATGATGATTTGCCCTTATCAGATTTACATCCTTGTCCAACGCTTTCATCCAGGGTAGCAATGAATCTGAATCCACTCTCTTGCACATGCCAACATCAAATACATCCGTATTGGAGGAAAGACTCTTTTCTGATAGCTGCTAAGTGGGAACACCTTAATCACACTTGCTCAGAGAGAACCTTTGTGTTGAACAACTGAACAACATTTGCTCAGCCTCAGTGGAAAGTTACAGCGACTGCTCTCTTGAGCACAAGTGGGAATATGAATTATTAAGATACATGATTCTGCTTACCTGAAGGGCAGGAC
>PVJH01049684.1:0-10193 GCA_004026705.1 Nesogale talazaci | reverse complement strand
AGCTGCACCCCCAGACACGGGCAGGCCGAGTGCCCTACCTTGGCTCCTGACCTCCGTCCGGTGGGGAGACTTCAGAGTCACCTGCCCCACCCCACCCCCAGGACACCACACAGTGGCAGTAGCCCTGGCCCCATGCCACACAGGAGGCCCATGAAGCTGCACTTGTTTCTGGAGGAGGCAGTTCTCGGCCCACACAGCGGGGCAAACCCGCACTGCAGCACTGCAGCGGCTGTCCCCAGCAGGGCACGGCGGGCCAGCGTGTCACCTCGCCTCCTCCTGGTGGCGGTGGGGAAGGCTCCTCCACACACGGCCTCTGCCCTGGGGCCCCTGGACCGTCTGAGCTGCTGCTGTCCCAGGCCTCGGTGTGGGGATGGACGGGGACGGGGGTGTCTCTTCCACCTCCGGCTCACCCCGAAGCCCTGGGTAGGCCCTGGGGGGAGCAGAGCAGAGCCCTGGGTAGGCCCTGTGCCCCCGCTCAGAATTGGGAAGCATCCCCATTGCGGTGTGGGAGGGGCTGGCCTGGCTATGGGGTGGCATGCTCTGGGGATGGGGCACTCTGCTTCCAGCAGTACTGCTGCGGGCATCAAGGTGGCTTCGGGGGTCAGCAGGGTTGGCGTCACCGTATGAGCTCGGGGAACAGCAGACAGCTCTTGTCCTCCAGCTTGTGCCCTTGGGGACCAGCTTTGAAACAAGTGGTCAGGCGCTTCCTGTCCAGACCCCTGCCTGCCAGCCACCAGCACGCCAGTCCTGTCACACACACACACAGCACCCCTCCCGCCCGCCCAGGTTTTATGTCGCAGGAACACTCCAGGGTGTCTCCGACGCTCTGCTAATGACGGGCATCATGAAGCAATAAAATCGTGGGGCTGGTGGAGGGCGGGGGACGCCAGGCCGGGCTCCCGGCGACAGCCGGGGCGCTCTGAGAATTGATTAGTCTTGGATGGGCTGACCTTTTTGTTCTTGAAAAATTGCTTTTGAGCAGCTGAGGCAATAAAAGGAAATTGATTCGGAGAGAACGAGCTTGGAATTTGCGTTGGGCGAGAGCAGCGATAAACGCCCCTGATGTCAGCACGGCCACAGACAACCCCCCCCACGTGGCCCCCACCTACGCCCCAAAGCCTGGGGCCACAGGAGGGCCAGGGTGGGCTGGCAGAGGAGCTGGGGGGCAGGCCACACAGGGGGGGGCACGCTGCAGGGTTTCACCAGATGTGTGTGGCCGAGAACTGAGAACAGGAGGGGGCCGCTTCCAGGAAGCAAGATGCCCAGGATGAGCTGGGGAGGGGGCAGGGCAGCGGCTGGCACCTGCACTGCCATCCCCGCCCACCTCATCTGCACGCTCAATACCAGCATCCTCACCCAGCTTTTCCCGGGTGCCCATTTCAGAGTCCAGGGAAACAGAGGTCCGGAGGCCAAGTGACCAGAAAGTGGGAAAGTCTGGTCGGGGCCCCTCGGAAGCCAGGCCAGGGGCGGGGGCCCTAGAGAGAGGACTCGTTTCTGGGACACTGTCAGAGCTGGCTCCCCAGCCTGAAGGAGCAAGTCAAGGCCACCGGAGCCCCCCTTCCCCCGTTTTCCAGATAAGAAGCTGAGAGATAAGCAGTGGTGTGGTCAGGGCCAGGGCATGGGATGGTTTGTGCTGACATTCCGGGTGATTCCAGCCTCTCTACATCTGTGGGTTCACCTGGTCACTGCCAGGGTGAGGTCCAGGGCACGTAAACGGTCAGGGCAGGCTGAGGCCCGGTGGCGTAGTGGTTGTGTGTGGGACTGCTGCCCAGTGAGTTGGCGGTTCAGAGAGTTGGCAGCAGCTCTCCAGGAACAAAGCTGGGCTTCTTACTCCCACCAATAACGCCCCCCCCCCAATAAAACAGGGTCGGGGCAGAGACTGCCCACCTGAGAGGGAGGTTAAACTATGGCTCATTCGTCTCGTCATCGTTAGACGCCCCTAAGTCGGACTCACAGGGACCCGAGGGCCGAGGGAAACACTGCCGGGTCCTCCGCCGGCCTCACACTGGTCTCAGGCCCGAGTCCGTCAGGTGCAGCCATGGGGTACTTGAGTCTCCCTGAGGGTCTTTCTCTCTCCTCCTGCCCCTCGCCTCGACCAAGCGGGTCGTCCTTCTCTAGGGACGTGAGACCGAGTCTGTGAGACCCAGTCGGGCCATGCTCGCTTCCCGGGGGGCACTCGGGCTGCTCTTGGTCCTACTCAGTGGGCCGCCTGCCCCTTGCAGGCAGCCTGGGAGCAAGTGCTCCCAGCCCCGGTGCCACGCCCTCCTCCCTGTCACCCCGCTTGCTTCTCGGAGGGCTGGCTCAGCCCACGGATTCAGAATGACTCATGCTTCTCCCGATTTCTCACGGCATCCCCTCCCTCGGTCTGCATGACTGCCTCTTGGTCTATGTCCGGACTCCCGTTGAGTGCAATGACGTGTTCTGGAATTCCCCTTCATGCCCAAGGTATCGTCACTTGTTACGATGCACGCATTTCCAATAGACACGCAGGCAGACACTTCCCTGGTAGGCTCTGCTTTCAGCCGAGGTCCCTCTGACATCCGCCGTGATATTCCACCCTGGCCCCACCCCAGCCTTGTTACACAAGTCCCTCTAAATCTGGCCTGAGTTGAGGGCAGTTCCCTGTGGGAGTTCCACGGCAATAGGCTTTGGATGGTCGTGAGCCGACGTCTACTCCCGAGTCCTCTCAGTGATGTTGTTAGCCCATCCCTCTGCAGAGCCACTTCTTCTGTATGGTCCCCAAATGGTGCCCTTCCTTCCAGGTTTCTTGGCATGGATGAGTAAGTTTGGGTGCGGTTTCCATTGGGCGCAACATCTCCACTGCTCTCCCCCCAATTCCCAAAGCTTTATTCTGAGCCTTGCCTCCAGTGCCTTGGGACTTCGTCCCTCAATAGCGTCAGCACTGGAGCGTTGACCGTCGATCGGGGGGCTTTTGAGCCCAGGGACCCCGTGAATTCCTTCTGTCCTCTTTCGATGTCACCTGCAGGGTGCGAGCTTTGCACACAGATTCCTCCAGTGTTGCAGCTCAAGGCTTGGGTTTGGGTTGTGTTTTTTCCCTTTAGTTCTTTCGGCTTGCGAGGCCCTGGGTAAGCTCGTCCGTTAACTTCTTAACTCTGCCCTTCCCCGGACAGTTCACGCCTTTCCACTGCCCCCTCCGGCTGCCCTCAGAGAGCACCAGGCAACCCTTCCACATCACACTTCTTCCAGACGTGCCCAGGCAACAGAAGCAGGTGTCAGAGTCTCTTCCGATATCCAGTCTGGATTTTTCCCCTCCCCTCCCCGCCTGCCTCTTGCTTTGTGTGCAATGCCCTCCATGCCACCCCACCACTCAGCTTCCGCGTGACCTGCACCCAGCACTCCTGCTTGAGCCCAGGCCCCACCCCCACCCCTGGCGATGGGCTTCCAGGCTTGTCAGTCAGAGTGCAGCCCTAGTGGGGACTGAGAACCAGTCCCAGCCAGTGTGGGTGATGGATCCCTCAAAGGGCCCCTCATCCTGAGATAAATGGCGTCTGAACGGTGGGATTGAAAAGGCACAATCTGTTCCGTAAACTTCCACCCAAATCACAATGAAAAGTTGGAAAATAAAATGCATCATTCTGCTGCAAAGGAGCGGGGGAGGGAAAGAGGAGGGTGGGGCTCAGATAGCCCTGGCCTTGCTGGGCACAAGCTGGGACTGGGGTGCTCCAGCGGCACTGCCCACCCGCCCCTGCCGGCGATAGACCTGGCTGCTTGATTCCTGGGAAGGGACCTGGCTCTGCAGGACCGCCCAGGTGCTCCCGCCCCACCCCCAGCCCGCCCGAGGGGCTGCGCTGAGCCGCAGGGCGCCCTCCCCACCCGCCAGCTCCCGGGGCGCACAGGTTGCCGGGCGACCGCACCGTTACCAGTGGAGACGCCCACGCACGAGCCCCCACCCGCGGAAGGCCCCTCCCGCGCTCGGGGACTGCTTAGCCCAGAGCACTGGGGAGCAGTACCCCGCGCCCTCCTCGGCCCGGCCCGGAACCTCCCTTCCCGGATGTGTGCCTGGAAAGGCCCCAGGGGCGGGGCGGGGAGGGAAGGACAGTTTCAAAGAGAACAGAGGTTCAGGTTCGGAGCCCCTCAGTAACCAAGCCCGGGTTTCACTGCGGGTGACTGGGACAGCTAAGACTCGAACCCACGGCCGGGGCCCGCGGTGTGGCTGCGCCCCCTCCCCCTCCCCGTGCCCCTGGTCACCGCGGCCGTTGCGCTCGCTGGGGTTCACTCTGTATGGCATGTAAGGGGACTTTGGGCGCCAGCCCCTCACAGGACAGGACTGGTGCCTGGTGCTGTGGGCAGTTCCTGGAGCCAGGGCCAGGTGCAACAGGCCGCCACCCAGCCTCGGGTTTCACTTCCACGGTGAGGCAGCTGCAGGGGGGAGGGCAGGAACGGGTTTTCCTGGAGCAGAGGTCTGCTGAGAGGGCTGGGGGTCAGATTTAAACCCGTCTCCTTCTGCTTCCAGACCTGCGTAGCAGAACTGGCGGAAGCCTGGGTGCTCTGAAGGTCATAAGTGATTTCTTCAAGGTCATGAGCATTCTTCAAGGTCGTAGGAGCTCTGAAGGTCACGAGCATTCTGAAGGTCACTGGTGCCCTGAGGTCAGGGGTGCTCTGCTAGGCTCTGTGATCCCGGACCCCCAAATTCCCCCAGAATCCAATTGTCTCCACGCTGCCTGAGAAAGCGCAGCCCTCCAAAGGTCACTGAGGGCTTGTCGCTGTCACAGAAAGCCCCTGTCATCACCATCACCTGCAGGCCAGAGACTTTAAAAGAGGCACCCCACAGAGACAGCAGCAACCCCCACCCTCTGGGAAAAACAGCCTTGGAAACATACACACACACACACACACACACACACATTTGCCTCTCCTGGCAGTACCCAAGGTTGGGGGGACATCTCTCTTGCTGGGACAGCTGGGGAGGTGGGGATGGGAGCCAGGGTCCAGCCCATGGAGAGGGTGGGGGTGAGGACCATTAGCCACACCCTGGATAATGGTCGATCAGGGGCAGAGGGGAGGGGAGGAGCCAGGAAGAGGGGGTGGGCAAGTGAATGAGTCTCCTGCAGCAGCTGAAACTCTAAGCAGGAAGCTGGTGGCTTGTAAGACTCTCAGAGTTCTGGAAGCTAGGAGTGGGGGTTGGGGTGCCCGAAGGCTGCCTGTCAGCCCTATTGTACCCTTGGAAGGCTTTGAGAGGGTGCCTGCTCCAAGCCCCTCCCACTTCTGGCAGCCAGACTTGGCCAATTAGTTACTGGACTCTCAGAATCCCTTCTGATCAGAATCTTGTCCCCAGTGGGCTCAGACTCCAACTCCACGACTGCCTTCTATGACTGGACACATCAGCAATGACCCTATTTCCAAACAAGGTCACGTCCACAGCTGCCGGCCCTTGGTGCTTTGTTAGGGCTGGCCAGCCCATTGGACTCATAGCGACCCCTTTTGAAAGGAATCAAGATGCCGGTTGTGGGGGCACCTTCATCCATAGCCTCAGGCATCAGGTACAGGCTCCCCCATGTGATGGGCTCTGTTTGCCTCAGGGGTGGTCCAAGCAAGCAAGTGGAATCGTCTGCCAGTGTGTAAAGTTGCCCAGCATCATCACCCCCTCCTCCCACCACACACACACTCACACTTGCAGCCACCTTGCCCTGGCCCAGGCTTGGGATTTTCACACACCTGCTCAGGCACAACTGAAAGGGGACACACGGGTGGATGCCTCTCGGGGGAACTGTGTGCATGCCTACCGGACTCTGCAGGGCGGGCATGCTCCGATGCAAAACCGAGGCCTGTTCATTGCCCCCATGAATGCCCGAGAGGTGCCTGGCTCTCCTGGACGGAGTAGCCTGAGAGTACAAAGGCATGGTGAAGCGCTAGACTTTCCAGCACAGCACTTAAAACCCTGTTTTCCTCATGGAGCACGGACGCAGGGAGGAGTTTCATGATCCAAGGAGGCAGTGCATCCACCCCTCAGAGACCAGGAGCGCTAGACGGTGTCCAGCAACCATGACCCGCTTTGCACGGGATTATCAGGAGCGGGCCCCAGGGCCAGAGTGGGAGAAGAGCACAGAACAAAACTCCAAGTCGTGAAGAGGGGCCCAGCTCTCGGGCTCAGACCCGACAGGGACCGGTGGAACCCTGGGGTTAGATACTATTCCCAGCCAAACGAGAGACCTACAAACTGAACGGCAGCCGCAGGGAGACATGCATCACAACCGTCTACCATGCCAGGTCCAAAAGGCAGAGCCCATCCAGGGAGAGCGGCACTGGGGTGGCAGGAAGGGGCAGGGAAGTCCGGGAAGGAAGTGGGGATGGACGCATGACATTGAGGGGCCAGCAGTCGACATCGCAAACCAAAATGCTTCTGAACAGCCGGATGGGAAATCAACGTGTTCCGTGATGTTCGGCCTCATCAGTTTCTCCAAGAAAAACAATACATCCAGCTAGTCTTACTTAGCCCCCTTTCTGACCTTCTAGTGGTGGTGGGGCAGTGACTGGGTGACCCCAAAGTCGAGGATCCAGGAAACAGGGTGCGCTCAGACATTTAAAGTGAGGCTTGGGTTCTCTGGTCCTCCTCGTGTGACAGGCAGCTGCCTCTTCCCGTTCCTGCGCTGTCCCAGCTGCTTCCCGGAGACACCGTGGTGAAGGTCGGAGTGAACGGATTTGGCCAAATTGGATGCCTGGTCTGCAGGGCTTCTGTCCAGTCAAAGTGGAGATTATTGCCATCAATGACCCCTATGTGTTCAAGTACGATTCCACCCATGGCAAGTTCAATGGCACCGTCAAGGCTGAGAACTGGAAGCTGGTCATCGATGGGAAGCCCACTCCATCATCCAGGAGCGAGATCCCGCCAACGTCAAGTGGGGTGAGGCTGGTATTGAGTATGTCATGGAGTCCACTGGTGTCTTCACCACCCTAGAGAAGGCTGGGACTCACTTGAAGGGCGATGGCAAAAGGGTGATCATCTCTGCCCCTTCTGCCGATGCCCCCATGTTTGTGATGGGCATGAACCACGGGCATGGACCAGTGGCGTAGTGGTTGAGTGCGGGACTGTAGCCCATTGGCTTGGTGGTTCAAATCCAGCAGCAGCTGGGCCTCCCACTCCCACCAGAGGGCAGTGATGCCCCCCCCAAAAAAGTATGACAACTCCCTCAAGATTGTGAGCAATGCTTCCTGCACCACCAACTGCTTAGCGCCCCTGGCCAAGGTCATCCATGACAATTTTGGCATCATGGAAAGACTCATGACCACAATCCATGCCATCACTGCCACCCAGAAGATTGTGGACAGCCCCTCTGAGAAACTCTGGCGTGATGGCCGTGGGGCTCCCCAGAACATCATCCTGGCATCCACTGGCACTGCCAAAGCTGTGGGCAAGGTTATCTTGGAGTTGAATGGGAAACTCACTGGCATGGCCTTCTGTGTCCCCACCCCAATGTGTCAGTCGTGGATCTCACGTGCCGTCTGGAGAAAGCTGCCAAGTACGATGACATCCAGAAGGTGGTGAAGCAGGCAGCCGATGGTCCCCAGAAGGGCATCCTGGGCTTCCCTGAGGACCAGCTTGTCTCCTGTGACTTCAACAGTGACGCCCGCGCTTCCACCTTTGATGCTGGGGCTGGCATTGCCCTCAATGACAACTTTGTCGAGCTCATTTTCTGGTAGGACAATGAATTTGGCTACTGCAACAGAGTGGTGGACTTCATGGTCCACATGGCCTCCAAGGAGTACGAGCCCCCTGGACCACCAGCCGCAGCAACAGCACGAGAGGAAGAGAGGCCCTCTGCTGCTGGGGAGTCTTTGCCCCCAACTCGATCCCCAACACACTGAGACTATTCCATCCAGACCCCCTGAAGGAGGGGGGGGGGTGTTTAGCCCAATCCTGTCATGTACTATTGATAAAGGACACTGTACCCAGCCAAAATAAACAAAGAAATAAATAAAATGAGGCTTCAGCTCTCTGGCTGCTTGAGTGTCCTCCACCATCACACAGTGACCGCCTGGACCAGGAAGTTCATTATCAATCGACGGCTTCAGTGAAAACAAGCAGTCCTTGATCTCCTTTCCCCAGGGAAGGCGACAGTGCCCAAGACAGACCCTCGAGAAACACTGGGCACCATGTACAAGACGTCATTCCTGCCTTTGGATCTAGAACGACTGTTGGTGATGGCAAGACCACTGCTCCCTGGATTCTGCAGAGAAAATGAACCTCAACATCGACTCGCAAAAGACTCCCGGCCTGCGGGAGAAGAAAAAGACCCCGGAGAACAGCGCAAGGCAGGCAAGAGGGGGGTCCGGGGACCGCAGAGGCCAAGGCTGGTGCAGCAGAAAGAAATGACGCCTCTCGGCCGGGAGCTGGCGCTTGGAAAACAGAGAGAGCAATGACGCTACAGTGACGCCATGTGCCATGGTCATGTGGATTTCTCACCAGAGCATGAGTACGCTGGAAGATCTTGTAAAACAAAAGATGAGGCTTCAGAAGCCATCAAGGTCACAGACCCATTGCAGGGCTCCATTGCTATGACCGTCCGGTCCAGACGCAGCTTTAGGGACCAGAGAGGCTCATTAGCCGTGGCCGGGGCTGGGAAGGTGACGGCGAGGGCGGCGGTGACACCTGCACGTTTATCGAGGCGACGGTGGGGGGTAATCTCACGACATGTAAATTACACCGCAGTCAGGAACAGGGAAGGCCCTGCGGACGGTGACCCGAACGAAGCTGGAGCAAATCCGCGCTGCGAAACGTGCGGCGGGAACTGCCCTCCCGCGGCGCGCGCGTCCTTCGGCCGGCTGTCAGGAGAGAGCCCGGTGCTTGGTACAGCGGAGGGGCAGGGGCAGGCCCTGGCGGAGATGGACGCAGCAGTGGGCGTCGGCGTGGGCACGAGGGTGAGGTTGGGCGGAGCCTGGCGGCGAACGCGCAGTGTCCTGCGCAGCGAGGGCCGAGCCAGCTGGACCGACTCCCGCAAGGACAACACAGCTATTAGAAGACATGATGTCTCGGGAGGCAATGTTCCAGCTGCGGGTAAGCAGTCTGGACACCCTGCTTCCAGGCGCGTGGGCGTGCGCACTGAGTACACACACAAGTATGCGGTGACAACAACACCAAGCCAAAGGAAGCGCCGTCGCTCGTCCCTCGGGTGGGGCGGAGCCGGGGATTACCACAGCCGCTCGCACGGACAGAAGGCGGGACGTGGGGAGGGGTGAGAGAAAGAGGTCGGGGTCGGGGTGGGGGGGGGCACCCAGAGAAGCCTTTGAGGAAAGGCCAGGCACTCTGCTTCCGAACCATAGGCTTGCAGAAAGCCAGGAGAGCACAGTCCTGCAGGGACCGCAGACAGGCATCCCCAGGAGGCCCCCAGCTTTGTCTGAGGACCGGCATGAAAGACAAAGTGCTACCGCCCTTTTTAAAACTGATAATTAATTGGGAATTAATACCTATTTCGGCAAGCAGTAATCGTACAATTGCTGGCACCTCCAGTCTCCAAACATTGCGGACTCCTTGACATGGTCTCCCTTTTACCCACTTCTCAGCAACACCCCCCACCCCTCCCCAAAGCACTTGTTTTCCTGTGCAAACAGCGTATGGAGGTGGGGGGGAAGCAGCTGCCATCTGGAGTTGGGGGGTGCCGGGGCACCACAGCTGAGTGCCTGGACGTCCTCCTGAGGGCCTGTGACTCAGGACAGCCCCCCAGGGCAGCTGGATGAACTCCTGGGCAGAGAGAGGGGGGCAGTGGCATGTGGCAGGCAGGAGGGGTGGCCTGTGCCCTGCTCTGGCTGGGAGCCCGGGCTGACAGACCGGGTGGCCCAGTGGGGACAGCACCACACAGGGAGGTGGGCCAGCACCTTGCCTTCCTCCTAGAGTGGCCTCACCCACAGCCTGGCCACCCTGGGGACACTGCCTCAGCAGGGTGCCCTCTGTGCTCAGCACACTCCAGAACTGGCAGGTGGGCGCGGGTTGGGGTGGGAGTCTCTAGGGCAACCCCTCCACCCTGAGTCTCCAACCAGTGCCGACACTACCCACCTCCAGCCCTGGAGTCTGCCTTACAAACCAGAGATGGCCCCGTCCTCTCCCAAAGAGAAGCCAGAGCCTGGGCCCCCCTCTAGTCACACCCATCCTTCTCTCTACTGCCCCCCACTCTTCCCTCCTCCGGGATCTCCTTTCCTGCAGGGAGAACTCACATCCCACCCCCTGATTGAGAACCCCC
>PVJH01049683.1:0-10195 GCA_004026705.1 Nesogale talazaci | reverse complement strand
CAAAGTAGGAAGCCCAGCCTTGCTCCTGGAGAGCTGCTGCTATATTTGAACCGTCAACCCTGTGGACTGCAGTCCCACTGCTCCACCAGGGCTCAGCTCCACCTGAATCTCTTGAGCCCTGCTGGCAGGAGGAAGCAGAGGCCACCGGGTAACACAGCTCAGCTTCTGGGGGGCCCCGCTGGGACCCTCCTTAAGGGAGGTGATGCTTCAAAACCCTTGCCGCCAGTCCTAGTTGCTAATAATGAATGTCCAACATTGGGGCAGGTGATAAGTGGGGTTGGCAGCTGCGTGCCCAGCGCTAGCTCTGTTTATTTGAAGATGCCCATTAGTGGGTTGAGGAAGCTCCCTTCCGGTCCTGGTGTGCTCGGAACCGTAGTCATGAAGGGTGTTGAATGTCGCCAGATGCTTTTCTGCGTCTGCCCACATAGGTCTCCTGTTTTCAGTCTGCTAATGTGGTGGATTATGTGGACGCGTTCTTGAAGGATGCTTCATTCAGCGAGGACCTTCGTTCTTTTCTCCAGTATCTTGAAGATCTCTTCCCGAGCCAGTCGTCAGTTTGTCCTGCCTTCAAAGCGGATCGCCCCTCACCCCTCCCTCTCATCTGCTTTTAAGATTGTTTTTCCTTGTCACAGAAGTTCCATGGTTGCCCTGTGCTGCGTCTAGGCAGGGATTCCTTGCTGCCTTTCTTATTTTTTGTGATAAAGTATCTAGATCCATATGGGTTACTCTGGGCTTTTTCTTTTTTTACTAAAAGGTCGTTTTATTGGGGGCTCTTACAGCTCTCCAAACAATCCATGCATCAATTTATCAAACATACTTGCCCATATGTTACTATTATTATTTTCTCTCTTTTTTTGAATCATTTTGTTGGGGCTCAAACAGCTTTTTTCAAAATCCATCCATCCATCTATCCATTGTGTCAAGCACATTTATACATTTGTTGCCATCATCCTCAAAACATTTTACTCTCTACTTGAGTCCTTGGTATCAGCTCCTCATTTTCCCCCTCCCACCCCTCCCTCATGAGTCCTTGATAATTTATAAATCATTATTTTTTCATGTCTTACACTGTCTGATGTCTCCCTTCACCCACTTTTCTCTTGGTCTGTCCCCTAGGGAGGGGATTATATGTAGACCATTGCTACTGGTTCCTTCCCTTCTTCCCCCTACCCTCCAGGTAGGAGCTTTTTTCCATATCCAGTTCAGTGATATTCATTACATTCACCTTGTTTTGCAACAGTTACCACTATTTCTTTCCAATTTGCCTGAATCCCTCCTGACAAAGGCGGTGTTCAATGTTGCCTGTCTCCGAGCTCCTCTAACTGGTAGACCGACATGCAGTGACTTTAACAAAATGTTAAAGTTTAATGTTCCCCCAGAACTGGAGCTGAAGCTCTAGGGAAGGCTTCCTCTCGCTCTCTGAGGTTCTGAACTCCTGTTCCAGGGCATCTTTATGCAGCATGGCATGGCACCTCTTTGCCTGCCTCCTTCCTCCAGTGCTCATCTAATCGCTTGTCTGTGTCAAAACGATTGCCTTCAGACAAACCTGCACTACTTAGCAGCATAGTAAAGCCTGTTCTGAAATGGGGTTCTAATCACGGAGGTCAAAAACACAAACCACAAAAAAAATAAAGAAATAAAACCACAGTACAGCACCCACGTTCACTCTCAGTGACCCTGTGGGATTGGGGGAACTGCCCTGTGGGTTCAGAGTCTGTAGCTCTTTAAGGGAGGAAGTGGAAACCCGTCTTGGTTCCAAGGACCAGCTAGTGATATTGAACTGGGGACCTTGTGGTTAGCAACCACCACGCCCCCAGGATGTCCAAACCCCAAGCAGGCGAGGACCTAGAACCCCTATTAGGAAGGACACAAGTCAGTCTTAACCACTTAGGAAATAGCCCCTCCATCTTCCTTTCTACCCGTCCTCCGTCACCCCTGAAAAAATGCACCTTGGCCTGTTCCAGTTGTCCCCACCTCGTTTGCCCATCTGTAACTGATTTTTTTCCTCCCACTCAACGTGTTATTTTCAAGGCCCGTCTGTGGCGTGCGTCAGGCGTTCACCTTATGTATTTATTGTTTAGTGACTGCATGATGCTCTACTGTGTGCGGCACACTTTGTTTCTCCATCAGTCTGTTGATGGACACGGGGGCAGTCCCCCCGCCCGTCTCTGGTGAGTAATCACACTGCCTGGCCCCTTGGTGTGCAACTCCCTGTCCGAGTCCCTGCCTTCAGTCTGGGGTGGAAGCCCAGGAGGCGATAATTCTGTGCTCGACTTTCTGAGGAAGGACCAAACTGCTTTCCCTAACAGCGACACCGTTTTATTATATTCCCACCAGAAATGGGGTGAACGTTCCAATGTCTCCATATCCTCACCAGCACTTTGTGATTTTTTTTTTGTTTTTTTTTTTTTGGGGGGGGGGGGGCATCACTGCCCCCTGATGGTGGGAGTAGGAGGCCCAGCCTTGCTGCTGGATTTGAACCTCCAACCCCGTGGGCCGCAGTCCCGCGCACAACCACGACGCCCCCCGGGGCTCAGCCGCAATTTTTTTTGGATACCCACGGCCGTCCCTCAGAGTGGATGTGAAGGGGCAGGTATCGTCTTGGTGGCTTTGATGTGCATTTCTCTCACGACACGAATGATCGAGAGTCTAGTTTCCTGTACTTGTTGGCTCTGTGTATCTCCTCTATGATGCCATGTTTGTTCCAGTCCTTTGCCCAGTTTTCGAGTAGGTTTGTTAGTTGATTAGGGGTGTCTTGATGTTTCCGACTCTTCCCGTAGGACTCTCTGACGCTCACTTCAGTGTTTTCCCGTGTTGGCTGCAGGCGTTTGGGGCTGTTGGTGTCGGGTGCGGGTTTGTTTATAACGATCTTGATGAGCCGCCTTCTCACGCTTGGTCTCTGGGAGTGGGTTTTGCTCTTTCCGGTATTAAAGTCACGGCCTCATTTCTCCTTTGTCATTATTTGGTCATTTTCTTTCTGTCTCCCCCCCCATCCCCCTATCACTGCCCTGATGGGAGTAGGAGGCCCAGCCTTGCTCCTGGAGAGCTGCTGCTGGATTTGAACCGCCAACCCTGTGGGCTGCAGTCTTGCACACAACCACTACTCTACCAGGCCTCAGCCTACTTGGTCATTTTCATGGGGCATTTTTACTGTCAGCCAACCCATGCCTCTGGGTCTCTTGGGGATGGTATGTCGACCCTGCCAATCACCCATTCTGCTGCTCCTCTCACCTTGTGATTGGAGAGCTTTATCAGTTTACACTTAAGGTCATTACCAATAACGAAGGACTTAGTTTTGCCATGTGACGCTTTATTTTGGGAGGATCTTTTTGGGGAGTCTGTCTTACGCCTTTTCTCTCTTTTCCATCATGTATGTTTACTTCTTTTGTCGTGAGCCACGTGGATTCCTGTCTCTTTCCATTTGTATGTGTTTTTTGAAAAAAATAATAATTCATAAATGATCCAGAGGGAGGGTGGGGGAGGGAGGGGGAAAATGAGGAGCTGATACCAAGGGCTCGATGTTTTGAGAATGATGATGGCAACAAATGTCCAAATGTGCTTGCCACAATGGAGGAATGGATGGACTGTGAGAAGAGCTGTACGAGCCCCCAGAGAAATGATTTAAACAGGTAAACAAAACATCTTCATTTGGGTTATCAGGAGAACTATAGTGGACATCTTAATGAGCTTGTTTAAATTGATGCCAACTTAACCTCAGCAATATATACATAGATATAAAGATCTTACATACAAATTTCTCCTTTTTGTTGCTGTTGAAAGATTATACCCTTTATGTACCATGTGCTCAACAACAGGCATAAATAATTACGTTATATGTTGTTGTCTTTGTGAGTAATATAGGATATAACTGTTAGAATTTTTCAAAAACCCAATACCGTAGGACTGGCTCTGATGACCGCCCATCATGTGGCGACTGCACGGTGAGTGACCGGTGGCTGCCCTTAGATGGACGCTCATGGGCCTTGGCAAGTCCTCGCCCCGGCAGGAGGCAGAGCGTGGTCTCTGGGGATGCTGCCAGGGCAGGGGACCTTGGAGATGACGGTCCTGAGTGATGCCCACCCCCGGGCCTAGCGACTCCCTCCCTCAGGAAGTTCACGTCCCCACAGCTTGGCCTCTTCGCTGCTCCAGCCCCTTCACGGACCTCTCTGCAGCCAAGGTGCATGCAGGTGTCCTCGGGTTCTGTGGACCTCCCGGTGCGCTGGCCCTCCTCCACACCCGTCCCGCCTGCAGCCTGCATCCGCCTGCCTGGCGGCATTTGTGATCCTTGTAGATTGCCAGCCTCATCTCTGCCCCCCACCCCCAGGGAACAGCGGGTGGCTTCCCACTGCCCGGCCTTCAGGCAACAAGCGGCCCAGTGCGGCGCTCGCTGTAGCAGGACGGCGGGCTCTCTGTGGCTGCCCTCAAAGCCCACTCGCTGCTGCCTTTCAGACTCGGAATAGCCCCTCGCGAGTAGGACAGCAGAGCCGCTGTTCCTGTGGGTTCCCCAGGCACTAATCTTCTGAGCAGAGAGCTGCCAGGGGAGGGGGTGATGGGTTTGAACTGCTGGTCTTAGAGCTAGCAGCCCAGCATGTAACAAACCGCCGCTCCCATCCCACCCAGACCCCTCCTACTGGGTAAGAAAGAACTCGTATTTCACCCTGGCCCCTGGTTTTCCCTGTGAGCCTAACAATGCCTTTGCAGATTTGTTTACAGAAACCGTTTGGAGCTTAGCACTTTCACACAGGGGGTGGGGTGAGGGGATGGGGAACCACAGCAGGTTGGATTACCCTCCAAGCGGGAGGCCATCGTCATATCACTCCCTGGTTGGCTGTGCCTCTGACCCCTGCACTCTGGCCTCCTAAGTCCAGCCCTGCTCTTGGTGACCCCTTGGTCGGCTGTCCATCTTTAAGGAAGCAGAATGCCATCTCTTTCTCCCCAGCAGGGGCTCGTGGGGTTTGAACTGCCAACCCTTCAGCCAGCAGCTGAGGCCTTCGCCCCACCCTTCCAGGGCTTCTTGGACCACCCCGTGTTCACTGCAAATTCTTCGTGCCTGTCACCTTCATTTGCTGCGCGGACAGCTTTTTTTGTGTTTTTTTTTTTGGGCATCACTGCTCTCCGGTGGTGGGAGTTGGAGGCCCAGCTCCACTGCTGGAATTGAACCTCCGTCCCAGTGGGCCGCAGTCCCGCGCACAACCGCTACGCCACCGGGGCTCAGCCCGCGGACAGCTTTTTTAACGACTGAAAAGTTTGTATCGAACCCAAACCCCTCTGCCATCGAATTGATTCCGAACTCATAGTAACTCGGTGAGGTTTTCAAGGCTGAAAACCTTCAGGGGAGCAGGCAGCCTCGCCTTTCTCCTGTAGCACGGCCGGGGGCTTTGAACTGTCAATTTGATGTTAGGCCAGGCCTGTTTTACGTGCACTCGCAGTGCCCTCCAGACTCACAGCCACTGAGGCGATGCCGACTCTTGTTGCTGTTTTGGGCCATGGAGTGACGCTGAGTGACCGTAGGCAGGACAGAAGGAATCCCTGCCCGGCCCTGCGCCCGCCGCCCTCTCCGTGGTTCCTGCTCTGGAACCCATTGTGGCTGCGCCCATCCGGCTGCTGGAAGGCCCCTCCACTCTACTGAACCTGACGCCCTTCTCCAGGGACCGGTCTCCCTGGGCAACCCGTAGTCCCCCCTCCTTGCCTCTGAAGAACTCTCTGTGCTCCGTGGACTGAGCTTCACGGATTTGACTCTCAGCCCACCATCAAAGTCATCCTGTTCTTCAGTCCTCTTGAAGAAGTCTTGTGGAGCAGACTGACCCTCCGCCACTCGTCTCTGGGTCTCCTGCTGCGGCTTCCGGGAGCACTGATGGTGGTCCCAGCAAGACGACGTCTCTGACCACCTCCGCTTTTCCTCCATCGATCACCATGGTGCCAACCGGTCCAGCCGTGACCACTTCGGTCCTCTTTCCACGGAATTGGCATCCACATGGAAGGCCCCAGCAGCGAGGGCTTGCAGGCCGCCTCACTTTCAGCAAGCACAAGGAAGGGTGTGTCAGCTGCCTGCCGGAGGTCGTCAATAAACCTTCCTCTAATCCTGATGCCACGTCCTTCTGCCTCTAAGACCAACTTCTTCTGCAGTGATCTGCCCCGTGCCCTTCTTGATTCTGAACCACGTAGCAGCGTTTTCTGGTTCTGCTTGCGCAACTCTTTGCCGACTTTTAGTGACCCTTTAGGATGGGGGAGAACTGCCCCAGTGAGTTTCTGAGACTGGGACTCTCTATGGGTGTGATAGTTATATAACGGTTTGTCAATTTGAGGATTAAGACTGAGGGGCGGCGTCTGGCCCGTCCATCAGGCAGGTCAGAGCCAATGAGACCTCTGTGTGGGCCTGGCTTTCTGAGGATTCTGGGAACTCCCTGGAAACAAGAGACACGCCTCCCTGCGCATACCCTGGGAGACATAACAGCTGCCAAGACACAAGGAACTATGCTAATGCCCTGAGCGGGAGACGCCACGTGGAGCTAGACACCCTGCTAGTGCTGAGGTGCTTACAAAGCCACTGGATCCACAAGACTTCCCACCCACTGGCCTGTGACTTTCCTGCACTTGGTGTCATTGCCTGAGCCTGCAGAGGGATTTGTAGACTGGTATCGGACATCTGGGCTCATGTTGGACTTAGGGACTTGATCTGGACTGGACGGGGATGTTTTCTCAGAGTTCAACTGCTCTCGTATATAAAACGCTCTCTCTTAGGCACCCAGGAGTGTCTCTGGGCCTATTTCGCCAGTCCACCCAGACGAACACTCATCGACAGTCATGTCTTTCTCCTGCAGATCAACTCGTGACCTCCAGCTGCTGACCGTGCAGTTGGTGGCTCACTGTGTAAGCGTGCACCGGGACCCTTCTCGCCCTGAAGTGAGGTTAAACCGGAGCTCCCTGTACCTGTTTCAACCTACCCATGAGTCTGATTTTATGGGCTTGTACTTCAAGGTACACGTTGGGAGGATTTTTTTCTTCTGCCTGAGGACGGCCTGCATTTTAATGCAGATCTCAGAAGGATTCGCATTTCCCCTGAGATGGGTTTCTTTGTAGTCTCGTCTTGGTTATCGATGAGTGCTGCCGTGACAAAAACTGGAGGGCTTTAAGCCAGACTCCCCGCCTTAGAGTCAATGATTCCTACGGAAAGGGACCCCATGGGACAGAGCAGAACTGGTCCCCGTGGGTTTCTGAGACAATCAGTCTTCATGGGAGTGGAAGGCCCCGTCTTTCGCCTTTGGAGACTCTGATGGTTTCAAACTGCTGAACTTAAGGCCTAGGAGCTCACTGTGTCAACACCCCACCCCCAGGGCTCCTGGATGACCTTGAGGGACTTACTTTCTCGTTGTGGAGGCTGGAAGTCCACATTCAGGATATGCGCTGCGCTCCAAGGGAAAGCGTCTGCTGACACTTGAGGACAGGGGTTCTCAACCTTCCTCCAGCCGCCACACCTTCATACCGTTCCTCGTGTTGTGGTGACACCCCCCCCCCCCCCCCTTACACCGTGACATTATTTTCATTGCTGCTTCATCACTGTCCTTTTGCTACTGTTAGGAACTGGGCGACCGCTGTGGGGGGGTGGGGGTCGAGACCCAAAGGTTGAGAACTGTTGCTCTAGGAGGACGATCCTTTACTTCCTTTAGAAAAAGTTTTTTATTGAGGGCTCATACAACTCTTATCAAAATCCATCCATCTATCCATTGGATGCAAAGCGCATGTGTCCATTGTTGCCATCATCCTTCGTAAAACATTTGCTTTCTACTTAAGCCCTTGGTATCAGTTCCTCCTATTTCCCCTCCTTCTCCACTCCTCCCTCCCTCATGAGCCCTTGGTAATTTATAAATTATTACTATTTTGTCATATCGTCCACTGTCCGATGGCTCCCTTCACCCACTTCCCCGTTGTCTGTTCCCCAGGGAGGAGGTTGTATGTAGAGCCTTATAATCGGTTCCTTTACTTCCTCTCAGCACCTGGGGCACTAGTGGACCTGGGAGAGCTGCTTATCCCTTGGTCTCCATCTTCCCTTCGCCCTTTGAGGTTCTTAGCACCCAGACCCCGGGTCCAAAGCATGGACCCCGTTTCCTCCTCTTGTTGGCAGAAGCAGCAGGTCCTTGACTTTTCCTTGCTTCTCTTCCCATCTAATCTTAGATCAAAGGGGACAACGGCTGTGCCCTCAGGAAGCTCTCCTTCTGGGGACCGAGTCAGGCTGGGCTTGGAGCCCACTCCCATCCACAGCTGTTTGGCTGATCACGTCAGAGCCCTGAGAGAGGATGTCATCATTACCTAGCTGCCAAGCCGTTTAGATTCATGCGTTCTTGGGGGAACGTAGTGCAAGCCATGACAGTCACTAGAAACGGAGCCTTTTTCTGTTTTTATTTTTTATGAAGCCCCTGGGTCAGTAAGTAAGTGCTCTGGCACAACACACAGTCATTCATTCAGACCTTTCACGATCTCTGTCTTCTCTCACCGACCCGCCTCATCCTTCCTTCCCGATTTATACAAATCAGGACCCAGCTTATTGTCAATCTTTTCAGATTTTCTGTTGTCCCTGTAGTTACTTCCCCTTTCTCATTGTGCAATTTCCTTTCTTGTTGTTGCAGAAATTGATTTTGCTACCCGGTGACCCAGGTTCTATTTTCAGTCTCGCTGCTTCCTGTATGAAGTCCTCCCTTGGGTACGCTGTACAACAGTGGTTCTCAGTCTTCCCCATGCCTCCACCCTTTCGTACAGTTCCTCTTGGCGTGGTGACTCCCAACCATAAAATTCTGTTTTTTTTTTACATCATAAAATTCTTTTCCTTGCTGCTTCATAGCTGCCATTTCGCTACTGTTACGAATCGTGATGTAAATTATCTGATAGGCAGGATGTGTTTTCATCGTTACAAAATGAACATCGTTAAAGCATAATGATTAATCACAAAACATGGCATTATATATTGTGAAATACTTATTTCTAATTACAAGGAAATGCTAAGCCGCGGTGGCGTAAGTGGTTGAGTGGGCTTGGTGGTTCAAATCCAGCGGTGGGTCTCAGCTCTCAGGAGCGGCGCTGGGTAGCTCCCACAACCACCAGAGGGCAGTGATGCCCCCCCCCCAAAAAAAAAACGAATTACAAGGAAATGAAATTTTGTCTGGACGCCTGATGTAGCATGGGTAAGAGCCTTAATATCACAGCAGTGAACTGCGTGGCTACATTTTGCAGCAATATGCATAAAAAGCCAAAGTCAGTGCAAAGGTTGAGATTGCGTCTTTCTGAACACAGGCAGACCCGCTTGGAGACATCGAGGAGCGATGGGTCAGTTCCTAAGACCATCGGAAATAAGTGTTTTTTGATGGTCTTAGGCGACCCCTGTGAAGAGGTCACAACCCACAGGCTGAGAACCGCTGCTCTGTGACGTATTTCTTATGCCACTGAGATGCATGCTATTGCGTTTATTTCCTGAGATACGTTCCTCAACAAATATCCCCAGGTCCGTTGATGGCACCACGGGGTCGATGTTCCTTCTGAGGGCGGTTTCAGCCGTGCTCACAGGGTGACCAGCTCGGCGTGTCTCTTGATGGGCTCGACGCCTTCCAGTTCGATCCTTAGTGCCTGCTCTGTTCCAGGCTCCTGAGCTAATTAGGGATGAGGGTGGGTTGTTTGTTTTGATGTGCTTCCTTTCAAAAGTGTTTTCTTTTTTGTGTGTGTGTGGGGAGGGGCATCACTGCCCTCTGGAGGTGGGAGTAGGAGGTCCAGCTTTTGCTTCGGTGGAGCCGCTGCTGGAATTGAACCTCCATCCCAGTGGGCCACAGTCCCATGCACAACCACTACGCCACCAGGGCTCAACCCCACTCAAAACATTTTCTTTTCACTTAAGCCCCTGGTATTGGCTCCTCTTTTCCCCATCCCCTTCCTTCTCCCCCCTCCCTCATAAACCCTTGATAATTTTTAAAAATTTTATTTCTTTTAAACCCTTGATAATTTATTAACTATTATAAGTTTGTCTCGTTGAACGCTGTCTGATGGTCTCCCTTTACTCACTTCCCCATTGTCCACACCCCAGGGAGAAGGTAGATCCTTATCATTGGTTTCCCCTTTCTACTCCACCCTCCCTGTCTCTCCCTCCTTTTCTGAGGCTTCCTTTCTGTAGGACAATTAGCCCACTGCCACCCCTCAGTCTCTGCTTTGCACT
>PVJH01049682.1:0-10202 GCA_004026705.1 Nesogale talazaci | reverse complement strand
TATGTTCAGTGACGTGGAGGGACAGCAAAAAAGAAGGTCCTTGACGAGATGGATTGACACAGTGGCTGAAGCAATGGGCCCTGATACTAACAATGTGGCGAGGGCACGAGAGCAGGACTGGGCAGGCAGTGTTTTGTTGTGTATAGGGTCACGATGGGTTGGAGGCATCTTTCAACCAAGGTTAGAGACACAGACACACACACACACTTAGCTATTTGCTTCTGAAATGACCACCGGAAGGTACAGTTCTAACGCTGTCCTGTGAGGCTGTCATGGGTCAGACTCTATACCCACAGCAAGGGCCTTGGTGTGGCTGGTTTGTCAGGGGCACTATGGAGGCGACATCTGGAAAGACTGGCATGCAGTTCTACTCTGTCCTCGATGATTGACTGGTATGATCAAAATCAACTCCACTGAGAGAGTAAGCGAGCAAGCCAGGTTTGGAAGGAGCCTTGGTGATGCAGGGAGTTAAGTGCTGGGCTGCTGGCCACATGTTCAGGAGAAAGCTGAGGCCGCCTGCCTCGCCAAGACTCACTGCCTCGGAAGACCTACAGACCACTTCTGCTCTGTCTTACAGGGCCACGCGATGAGTCCACAGTGACGCGAGTGGGTATCCCCATCGAGGCCTCAACGGGGCCATCATCTTGTCGTTACCATTCCCCACCAGTACGGACAGCATGCTTCACGAGTGGTGAAGCCAAGGAGGGAGAAGAGGCGGCGGCGCTGAAGCACTTGCTGACAAAGATCAAGGACGGCAGCCTGCAGCATGGATTACAAGTCCATGGAAAGCCCCACCATCGTGATCAAAGGAGCAAAGGCTGAAGGTGGCAGGGTTTTGGATCCACAATCAATGCCCCTGGGAGCAGCAGTGGAGCGATTGAAAGAGGGGTTGCAGTAGGCACACCTCTGTAGAGTGCTGGAAAGCAACGGTGTGACTTTGGGGACGCAGGGGCACCAGACCCAAGCCAAGGATTTCCCACCGCCTCATGCGCAGGTGAAGAGCTGGACGTTGAATAGGAAGACGGAAGCGGCAGCAAGGTATTTCAGGTGGTGCTGGGAAAGGATGCTGAAAATATAAAGCACTGCTAAAGGGACAGACCAACTTGGCTTGGAAAAAATAAGGCCTTAGAGGGGAGCCTGGGGAGACTCTGTCTTACACACTCTGGACGTGTTACTGTGCTTGGTGGAGGGCCAGCAAGAAAGAAGACGGCCCTCACGAGCTGGATGGACGCGAGGCCTGCAACAGTGGGCTTGAGCATGGGGACGACCGGGAGAACGGTGAAGGGCTGAGCAGGTGCTCTTCTGCTGTGCCATGGGCCGCGATGGCTCACAAGCGACTTAACGCCACCTCACAATGAGTCAATGCTGAGAACAGCTCCCACACCTAACACCAGTGGGATCAGCCATTGTCAGCCCCAGGATTAAAAACAAAAACACCAACCACGACAGGCACCGCCACTCTCTCTCCCTCCCATGGAGAGCCTGGTGGCTTCCAACCACCTGCCTCAGCTGGCAGCCTAGTGCCTTACCCCACAGGGCTCCCTTCTCAAGGACCGGGTGCTTGCTATTGTCCCTTACAGGTTCATATTTTCTGTGATGGACTGTGTGCTAAACACGCACCCACTGCCATGGAGTCAGCCTCCCTTGGACACAGCAGAACTGCCCCCCGGGGTTTCTGAGGCTGCCCATCTGTACAGAAGCCGACTGCCTCAATTTTCTCCCAAGGAGCAGCGGGGCGCTTTGAAAGGCTTTGGTCAGCCGCACAACACTTAATCCCATGTGCTCCCAAGGCTCCTTACCAAGATCGAATGTTCACTGCACACGGACAATGGCACCCTGGTGGTGTAAGACTTAGGCGCTGGGCTGTGATCCTCCCAATCTCAGTTTGATGTCACCCGCGGCTGCACAGAAGACTGGACTTTCTACTCCCGTAAACAATTACGGGGGGGGGGGGGGGGGGGGGAGCTGTCACTCTGCGCCAGTACTGATTTGATGACAGAGTTTTTGCTGTCACCATGGGGGAACAGAGGGCATGTGTTGGTCCATTAACTGCGAGGTTAGCAGTTTGAAACCACCAGTGGGCTCCTTTTACCTACTTCTGTAAAGAGTTACAACCTTGGAAACTCACAAGGGAAGTTCTGCCCTGTCCTACAGGGTCACACTCAGTCAAAATTACTCACTGGCAGCGAACTGAGAGTTTTTTTCATGGCAGAAGGCTCGGTGATCCCCCTGCCTTGCATCAGAGCGTCAATGAAGATACATTTGGCCTTGTCCTCAAACACGCCTGGCCCCGCACACCTGCCCCACCCCACCCAGGAGCTGGCTGGTACCCTCTTAACAATCAAGTATGGTTTTTATACCCCTTACGGCGCTATAGAAAGAATTCAGGATGGGCCAGAGAAGTACTCCCACCACCACCACCCCACCAGCAGGGCAGACCCCTGCTGGGCACAATGGGGAAGGGCACAGGGCTAACACGGGAAGGGGACACCTGCCTTCATTGCCAACTGAAGTAATTCAGCCAGGTGCCCTGGGCCAGGATGACCCGGGCCACTCACGGTAATCCCAGAGAGGTGGTGCTGTTCTGACTGGGGGAATCATGGATTCAAAGGGTAACTTGGCTCCCCTGACCAGAGCACCTGACCTCTTTCCCAAAACTCGGGCCCCAGTGGACGTCTCCCAGTAAGTCACCAAATCCCTGCTGGACCTCTCCACGTTGCAGTAAGAGTTGACTTCCACCTGGCCTCTACCTCCACCAGACCTTCCCTTCCTACATGGAAAGGTACATGTCTGCCCCACCACTGACTGCTCCTGGCACTTTCTGAACCCATGCCGGCCAGGTGACAATTCTGTAGCCAGATGAGTGAGAGCAGAGAGGTCTAGGGCAAGCTCTGGTCTCCAGTACCAATCCACACAAGAGAGTCGGCCTGGAAGCCCTGCACCCCAAGACAGGCAAGTGGCTCTAACCTTCGGAGCCCAACCTTCAGACCTGCCAACTTGGGAGCCAACAGGTGATGACTTTCAGCTCACCACACTTCCTGTCTGCAGTGCACTCATCACTGCAACCCACTGACCTCCTCCCTAGGGCCTCTGGCCTGGCTTCTGTCCTCCTGAGGCACACACACAACCGGTCACCCTGCCCCGCAGTGAACAATGAGAACCAGCTCCACAAGCAACACGGGACAGGGCTGGCTGGAGGGCTTCTGGGTTGGGTGTGGACTTGTGAAAGAGACAGTGTGACAGGCAAACAATGAAGTCGGAGAGCCAAAGAGGGGCATCCCTCATCCACCCCCATGGTGCCCCCACACACTGGAGGCCCCTGGATCCCTCCTTCCACAAAACATCAAGCATTACTCTTCTCGGGGCAAAACCAAACACATTATTAGTACATACATTAACCATTGCCTACCTACCGACAGGAATTTCTCTCTTCTGACTTTTGAAAGAAGACGTGTTCACAAGACCCTTCAAAAGCATTGTGGAGGATTGTGGTAAGAGGTGTACAAGCTCCCATTAAAATGATTTACACACACACACTGTGAGTCTCAAACAAGTTCTATACCTCCTAGGTCCACAAGATCAAGAGTTCTGTAACTTGGGGGGACAGGGAAGGAGGTGGAGGGGGGCGGGCAGCGTGGGCAGGGATGGTTAGGTGCAGTTCAAGGGCCCTACAGCAGAGAGAAAAAGTTACCAGGCACCTCCCGACGTTCCGCCACACAAAACGCACCCAACTTAAAGCTAAACTCACTGTCATCTGGGCGATGCAACCCTACAGGACAGGGTGGAACTGGCCCTGTGGGTTTGAGACTGCATGTGAATAGAAGGCCCTTTCTATTGAAGGGAGGCTGGAGGTTTGGCACTGCTGGCGTTGGCTCCAAGGGGAAGGAAGTCCAAAATCATAACCTGTTTGCGGCTGCAGATACGGGGGAACGCTTTAAACGGCTGGCTGGGGCCCGGGTGTCGGGTGTGTCCCCTAGAAGCTGGTACTTCCTCTGGACGGAACACTTGGGAAGTGCCCACACCACCTCCGTGGCATTAGGGGCAGACGGGCCCTTTCCCAGTCGAGGAGTTCTCACACTGGCCCGATGCCACTTCTGAGTGACAGCTTGGTAAGGCAGGTGCACCCGCGAGCTGGTCTTCGGGCGCCAGGCCCTTAGAGCCCCGACAGCAGACGCGGGCCAGTCCAGGACGGCACGCCACGCCCCAGCAGGGCAGCTCCCCGTCAAAAAGACGCCCCGGACCCGCACACAATGCCATGGAGTTCTTTCCGACTCACCGCGACCCACGGCGCTTCCACCAATGTAAACCTTTGCAGGGCCTGGTGCGTCGGAACCCCGACGGGACGGGTCCTTCCTAAAACCATTACCCCGAGGCCGGCTGGGACTCGCCGCAGCCCGACGGGACGGAGTACCACTACCCCCGTAGGATTCCCGAGGTTGTAAACCTATTCGGGGACAGACCCCCCCGGGACCGGCGGGATTCGAACCGCGGACCTTCTGATTGGCAGCCCCGAGCCGACCCCCGCGGCGTCCCTAAAGGTTCCTTCCAGGCCCCCGAGTTGGGTGGAGCGCGCGGAGCCAGTAGCCGCGGGTCGGAGGACGGGCGCGCCCCCGACAACAAAGTTAAGCCGGCGAACGCCGGGAGCCCGGGGTCGCGCGCCCTCCCCGCCCCCGCCTCCCCGCCCCCCGGCTTCGAAGCCCGGCCCGGGGCCCAGCGTACCTGGCCGCAGGGGCTCGGTGACGGTGAGCACGAGCAGGAAGAGCAGCAAGAAGGCACCGCTGTCCGCCTTGGGCATCATTTATCCTCCGCTCATCGTCCGCGGGGAGGCCGGACCGGGCCGGGCGGAGAGGCTGGGCCCCGGACGCGAACGCGGACGGCGGCGTGAGCGGGGGCTCCGCTGGAACGGCTACCCTAGGCCCGCCGCCTCGCGCGTTCTCTCACTTCCAGTCGGCCCCGGTTCCCACTCCGGCTTCGCGCAAGATGGCGGCCGTCGCGTTCGGCGCCGCGCCGGGACGCCGGCGTCGGCCAATGGGCGTGGACGTGGGGCGGTGCCGCCCTCCGGACTGCGGCCCAGCCATTGGCTAACTGGGAGGGCGGAGCCTAGGCGGCCGTGCCTGAAGGGGGCGAGGCCTGAAGGGAGAGTTTCGCGGACGGGGCAGAGGGGCGTGTCTGAACAGAAGGGGCGGGGTTACGCGGAAGGTGACGCCCGATTATCTGAGCAGGGAGGCGGCACTCGGAGCAGAACTGGAGCAGCCCGGTTTTCCAAAGGCCTGGGGTCCCCAGGATATAGTGGGGAGGGCGGCGGCGGTAGGACCACGGTGACGGACACAGAAGTGGGCAGGCCAAGGAGGAGCGGGGCTGCGGGGTTTGGGGAGAAGCGCACACTTGACTGGACGGTGGCAAGGACGAGAGCTTACAGGGATGGGGGGGGGGGCGGGGGGCATCCGGACCACTGACCTTGCACCCCTTCGGGGCCAGTCTGAGGCCCTAGAGGCCTCCCTAAAGAAAAGACCTGCTCGACGGGGGCTCAGAAGCTGTCAAAATCTTCTGGGAAACACCCGGCCTCAGCTTTTGCCTCTCAGTACCGGGTCCAAACTGGTAACTTTGCAATTAGCAGCCCCACACTTAACCCGCTGCGTCATGAGGGCACCGATTCTGACTCACACACGCGGCCACACGCTTGACTAGGACTCTTTTTTTTTTTTTTTGGTGGAGGGGAGGGGGTGGGTAATCGCTGCCCTGGTGGGAGTAGGAAGCCCAGCTTTGCTCCTGGATTTGAACCGCCAACCCTGTGGGCTGCTGCCCCCCCCCACACACACACACAACCACTCCGCGACCGAGACTCAGCCTTGACGACTCTTAAGCAGCCTTTAGGACCGAGGAGGGGTGGCTTTTCAGGAGCAGACAGCCTCGCGTTCTCCCGAGGAGGCATGGCTGCTGAGTCAGAACCTCTTGGTTCGTTCATAGCCATGAACCACAGCCTCGCAAGGGTTCCTGTTCTGACACAAGCCCATCACCGGGTCAATTCTGACTCCCAATGACCCCGTAAGACACGCACACTGCTAGAAGCCCAATGCAGTACCTCGCACAAGTGTTCCTTTGGGGTGCCAACACTGACAATACCACGTCTGTGTCCAGTTTCAACACATCAGCTAATCCAGCGGAGAGGAGTGATGCCCCCCCACCCCCCAAAATTCCTGATACCTGATCCCATTGACACGTGATCACACAGGCTGGTGTGCTTCTTCTACGTGGGCTTTGCTGCTTCTCAGCTAGATGGCCGCTTGTTTACCTTAAAGCCTTAAGACCCCAGACGCTGTATCTTTTCTGTTTGTTTGTTTTGAGGGGGCATCACGGCTCTCCGGTGGTGGGAGTAGGAGGCCCAGCCCCACTGCTGGAATTGAACCTCCGTCCCAGTGGGCCGCAGTCCCGCGCACAACCACAGCCACCGGGGCTCAGCCCAACGCTGTATCTTTTGACAGCTGAGTGCCATCGGCTTTCTTCACATTTGCTTATGCACCCACTTTGTCTTCAGCAATCATGTTGGGAAAGTGAGCATCATGGGATGCCAGTTTAGTAGAACAGTGCTCGTGCATTGAGGGAGTACTTGAGTAGAGGCCCAATGTCCATCTGCTACCTTAATACTAAACCTATTAATATAGGCATAGGTCTATTTCCTTATCATATATTTACATACATACATGCCTGTGTATTTAGTCCTCTATAAATGCCCTTTTCCTCGTAGTTCTTCCATTTGTTTACTTTCCTCTTGTCCCACTATCGTGTTCAGCTTCATTTGAATTTCATTAATTCCTTTGTTACATTACCCTTGATCAAGCCCTACCTGGCCTCCTACCCCCTCTTCACCATCGATTTTGGATCACTTGTTGTTAACACCCATTTCCTTTCCCGTCTATCCCTCTCCCATTTCCTTTCCCCTCTGTCTACCCCTCTCCCATTTCTCCTGGTCCTTTGTTTTCTCCTCCATACTGTTTATCCTGCCTATCTAGATAGACCTGCAGAGAGAATAATATGCACAAAACACACAAGACTGAACAAATCAAAGCAACAAAAGAAAACAGAACAAGGGGGGGGGGAATGACAAAAAGCCTCTAAGTAGTTGATTGTCTGTCTGTTGACCTTTAGGAGTGTTTTCTGGTCGCATCTGATAGGGTGCCATGCCCTCGCCCCAAAGTCTATTTTGGGTATCCTGTCAGGACTTCCTTGCCTAGCTCCCCTTGCTGTTCTGTTGCACGCCTTTAGTGCTTTGCCTTGGTGTGGTGGGGTCAGATCAGGTACAATTCCCGCACTGTGTGTCCAGCGTTGTCCCCTGTGGGGCTATGCGTCAGTGAGGGATGTCGTGCCTCCAGTGATTCTTTTAAAGCCCCACGGCTACTGGAAGGGCTCGCTAGGGGGGGGCTTGGACAATCTATGAGGCAGTTGAGGGTGGGGCAGGAGGGTCAATCTTGTAACAAGCCTGTGACTTCTTCACAGGCCGACACAACCCAAACCCATTGCAGACAGATGAGGATGTTGCCTAAGGGGCTTGAAGCCAGACAGGGCGAGCCATCACGCTCTAAAGAAGGCCCTGCAAAGGGCCCTGCCTCCACACCAAGCCAGCAGCTGGCCACAGGCCACATCTGCAAGGAGGAAACTAACCAGTTCCTTGCTCACTTACCAGGGCAGAGACAGCCAGGACAGTGCAGCTGGCGTGGGACTGTCCTCTGCCATCAGCAACGGGGGAACATGGGAGATGGGGCTTCCTCGGTGGTCAGCAGAGACAGGAAGGAAGGCTGGCGTGCCAGAGGTTTGGTGCAGGTGACATAAGGAAGGTTTAAGGGGGAAGGGCCCAGGCTGATGGGGGCATGGCAGTTTCACCGCCCAAGATGGAAGGTATCTCAGACTGGGGCACCCATGCCCCCTGGGAAGAGACGCTCCCCCTATGGGGAGCCTGACCAGAAGGGCAGCGCCCCAGGCCTGGCCTGTGCTGGACCTGAACCTGTAATGGGCTCCCACTGTCCAAGAACAGCACCCCTGCCTGCCCACTGCTATCCTCCTTGTCGGCCTGTCCTGGCTCTTGGCCCAGCGGCAGCTGCTGGCGCCCAGAGCTGGAGCCAGGCCTGGCTCGGGTCTCAGATGTGCTCTAGGCAGCCAGCCAGGGATGTGGACCACGCAGGCCCTGGGAGCCAACTGGCAAGCTATGGTGCTGCTAGATGCCTCTTCCACTGAGCCACTGTCAGGGCAGCTTCAGCGAGGGATGAGCAGCACGGGAGGCTGGACAGTTCTGTCACAGTGACAGGAAGACAGCTCTCCTGGACTTCACGCTCAGCCTCCCGACCTGCCTCTCTCTCTCCTCCACTGCGTGCTGGAAGGCTATCTGTGTGGGCTGGCTATGGAGAGAGAGGCTGAGGAACCCCCTTCGCTGACCTGTGTGGAGGCAGCAGCCTGACTCGTTCTTGCTTCTCTACCAAGGGCCACTGCTCTTCTCCAGGTCCCCTTTCTCTACCTGGTCACCCGGGCCCCAGCAGCCATCCCTTCCCACCTGCTACACAGGCCTCGGGGGACAGCAGCACCCTGGGCTTCCACTGGGCTGTCACCTTTGTAAGGACTCCCCCAACCGAACAGACCTCATTTTTTCTCCCAAGAATCAGCAGCAAATTGATTATTCTGTGCGCCGCCCACGGCACCCCCCACCCCCGGAACCCCTTTGTAAATAGGATTAAGCCCTTCTCGTGTTGCACTGGGGGAAACAAGCCGCCTGAGACCACTTTAGGGTGCTGAAGAGCCAGGGTCGAAGGTGCGCCTGACCCATGCCGCGGCTTCTCCACTGCCCCGCACGCACGTGGGAGTTGGGCACTGGACACGGAAGACCGAAGAATGGATGCATTTGGATGGGGGTGCTGGAGAATACGGAAAGCACACACCGATCGATTTCGGGAGAAGTAACCGTCAGAGTGCGCCAAGACCTTGCACATTTTGGACATGTCGTCAGGAGAGACCTGACCTGGAAGAGGACATTCTGCCTGGTAGAGTGGAGGGGCAGCGAAACAGAGGAAGGCCTTCAAGGAGCTGACATGCATGGGGGCTCAGACATAGGAACCGTGGCGAGGTCAGCACAGGACCCCACGGCGTTTTGTTCTGTTTTGCACAGGGTCGCTATGGGTCAGAACCAATGGGTTGGCCCCTATCCACAACAGGTGATCCGAACCTTGAGTGCCTCCGTTTTTTTATGGAGACCCTGACCGTCACAGACCTGCGTTTCTTAATTTCCTGGGAGCTCCCCCTCCCCCCACCAGGTGCAACCAGCAGCCTCCCTGTTCTACAGGCAGGCCTGGCTTTGGGTGCAGGGGAGTGTGGGTGGACTCACGTCTCCCCGGGCCGCGGTCTCTGATCCCAGGCAGGCCTGGGGCCTCTCTTCAAGGCTCTCGTCCAGCTCCAGCCCCCCAGCGGCTCCTCCCAGATTCTATGAGGCCTAAGCCCGAGGCTTGTTGTTTCCCTGGGGCACTCCTTTGTGACTTCACTCACTGAAATCACCCGGGAGACGCTGCTGAAGGTTCCGACCCAGAGTCTCTTGGCCCTCTAGGAGGCTGGGACAGCGGGCCCGGCCAGCCCAGAAGGCTGTCTCCACGTTGTCAATGAGGACGTCGCTGGCCCATGTCCTGCAGGGAGGTCAAGGGCTGCCCCGGAGACACTGGGCGCTCCTGGCACCATGGATGATGCAGCCGTCCTCAAGCGACGAGGCTACATCATGGGGATAAATTTGGGAGAGGGCTCGTACGCCAAAGTCAAGTCCGCTTATTCGGAGCGCCTCAAGTTCAACGTGGCGGTCAAGATCATCGACCGCAAGAAAGCCCCCACGGACTTCTTAGAGAAATTCCTTCCCAGGGAAATCGAGATCCTGGCCATGCTCAACCACCGGTCTATCGTCAAGACCTACGAGATCTTCGAGACGTCCGATGGCAAGGTCTACATCGTCATGGAGCTCGGGGTCCAGGGCGACCTGCTCGAGTTCATCAAGACCAGGGGCGCCCTGCACGAGGACGACGCCCGCAAGAAGTTCCACCAGCTCTCCTCGGCCATCAAGTACTGCCACGACCTGGACGTCGTCCACCGCGACCTCAAGTGCGAGAACCTTCTCCTCGACAAGGACTTCAACATCAAGCTGTCCGACTTCGGCTTCTCCAAGCGCTGCCTGCGGGACG
>PVJH01049681.1:0-10203 GCA_004026705.1 Nesogale talazaci | reverse complement strand
ATCGCAGACTATGACCATTGATTTTCAACAAGTGCTTCAAACTCAGAATTGTGTCTGGTCTGGCTCTCCCACCTCCCGTCCCCCAACACACACACACACACACACACACACACACACCAGGGCAAAACACAAAGGGAGCGAAACAGAGCAGGGAAAGGGAGCAAAGCAATGAAGTCCCAGAGAAATTCAAAAATAGATTCCAGATTCAGATGACAGGACTTGTCGCCTCAGCAGATTCAATTAGAATACATACACAATTGTCAGTAGACAGACCTGGATGTACTTTTATCCCCCCTTCCGCTTCTTTTTCATATCTATCCATATAGAACAGGCAAAATAAATAATCCCAAGGAGAAAACAATGGGAACAATGGTTCTGGGGGTTAGGGGATGGGGTCGGGGGAGGGAGGGAGGGAGAGCCAACAAACCCAGGGAGAAGGGAGGAACAAGAGATTTAACGTCGATGGGGAGGAGAGTGTAGAATGCTGAGTTGGGGTTGATCAAGTGAAATGCAGCTGAGATGAATTGCTGAGAGCCAATTGAAGGTCAAACATGATAGTGGGACTGAAGGCCAAACATGATAGTAGGACAGGAAGAAAATAAAAGGAAAAGAGGAAAGAACTAGGGGACAAAAGACATTTATAGAGTATAAATATAGGTAGTATATACATAGCAATAGTGAAATAGGTCTATGTTGATATATTTATATGTTAAGACAGATATTGGGCCTTTAATCAAGTCCTCCCTCAACACAAGAACATTTTGATCTAATAACCTGGCATTCTGGTATGCTCACCTTCCTGACATGATTGCCAAAGTAAAAATTTGTGCATAAGCAATTGTGGTGAATAAAGCTGATGGTGCCTGGCTAATATAAGACATAGCATCTGGAAATTAAATACAAACAAATGGCCATCTAGCAGGAGAAGGTATCAGGCATCAGAAGATCCAAAACACAATCATATCGATGTGAATGAGGTGGGCCAGAGTGGAGACCCGAAGTCAATCTGTAGACAATTGTACATCCCCTCACACAAGAAAAACAAGGAAAAGATGAGCCAGTCAGGATGCAGTATAGCACCAATGTAACACACATTATTCCTTTAGTTCTTTAATGCATCCTTCCCCCCACTATCATGGTGCCAGTTCTACCTTACAAATCTCGCTAGACTAGATCATGTACACTGGTACAGATAAGAGCTCTAGACATAGAATCCAGGACAGATAAATCCCTCAGGAACAATAATGGGAGTAGCAATATCATAATGGTAGGGGGCAAGTGGAGGGGTGCAGAGGAGTAGAAAGGGGAAACATCACAGTGATCGATGGAAAATACCCATCCCCTTACCCCTCCAGGGGACAAACAACAGAAACATGGGTGAAGGAGAGAGCGAATTTTTAATTTATCAGAGTTCATGAGGGTGGGAGTGTAGGGAAGATTAGGGAGGGAAAGGAGCTAACAGCAAGGACTCTAGTAGAAAGAAAATGTTTTGAAAATGATGGCAACTTTTATATAAATGTGCTTGGTACAATTGTGTGAATTGTTATAAGAACTGTAAGAGCCCCCAATGCAATGATTTATACACATATATGCACAAAAGACATTATAGAAAACCAAATAATTAGTTCTGAGGCCAAAAAAATTCCACTTATAAATTCACCGTGGAGGCGTTTAACCTTCTAGTTCATCGCTGCTTCAGATACTCTCTAGCCATTGAGTTGAGTTGTTTCTGTATCATCTAAATTAACCACAACTTTTTAATCTCCTCAATGATCTGCATTCTTAATTGCTTAGTTAACTATGTCACAACTGGTCTCTCCCAATAACGCATCTAAAATACCTACGTTACCCTTACCTCACCATGCTTGCTTCTAAGGAGGATTCTGGTAGCACTTCTTCCAAGACAGATCTCACTGTTCATTTGATGGTCCCTGACATCGTCAATATTCTTCTCCAGCACCATAATTCAAATGCTCCAATTCTTCTTTGGTCTCCCTTATCCAATGTCCAAGTTTCACATACAGATGAGGCAATTGAAAACACCATGGCTTGACTCTGGCACACCTCAGTGCCTGACAATACTCTAACGAGGTCTTGTGCAGCAGATTTACTCGATGCGATGTGTCACCTGATCTCACGGCTGCTTCCATGAGCATGGACTGTGAATTCAAGAAGAAATCCTTGACAACGTCAACCTTTTCTCTATTTATCATAATGTTACCTATGGGTCCGGGTGTGAGGATTTTTTTCCTTTACATTGAGTTATAATCCATATTGCAGGTTGTGATCCTTGATCTTCATCAGCAAGTGCTTCAAGTCCTCCTCATGTTTGGCAAGCTGGATTGTGCCGACTGCCTATTGAAAGCTGTTCATCAGTTTCTTACCAAATCTAGAGCCACATTTTTCTTCATACAGTCTAGTTTCTGTGATTATTTGCTAAGCATGTGGATAGAACAGTGTGATAAGTTGATACAACCTGACACACATTTTTCTGGATTTTAAAACATGCCGTACTCCCTTGTTCTGTTTGAACAACTGCTTCTTGGTCCAAGTCCAGGTTCCCTCATGAGCACAATTAAGTATTCTAGAAGTCCCATCCTTCTCAAGGCTATCATTCAGAGTTTTATGATCCACATACTCAAAAGTCTTTGCATAATCAATAAAACACTAGAAAATATCTTCCTGGTATTCTCTGCTTTCAAAGATCCATCTGACATCAGCAATTATATCCTTTGTTCCATGTTTTCAGAATCTGGTCTGAAACTGTGGCAGTTCCCTGCCAATGAAACAAGAATTTGAAGTGAAATTATATGGAATCATGACCTGTGTCCTTTACTGAGAGACAATTTGCACTGTGTATCAGAAAGCCTCTTAAACCACTTATTTTTTGCTCTTGCAAACCTCCTTCCAGGAATGTAGCTTCAAGAAATGGAAGGTATGGTTTTCTACTTTTACAAATTTATATAAGGAAGAAAGTTTTCATTACTTTGTATTTGCTTTGCATATACCTATTTAGAGCCTAGAATAGGCAAGTGATTTATACACATAAATTTGTTTTCTCTTTGAATCAACAAAATAGTGTTAAAACAAAATTATTATTATTATTATTATTATCATCATTATTTTGGGTTTTTTTGCATCACTGCCCTCTGGTGGTGGGAGTAGGAAGCTCAGCCTTTGCTCCTGTGGAGCTGGAATTGAACTTCCATCCCAGTGGGCTGCAGTCCCGCGCACAACCACTACGCCACCGGGGCTCAGCCTACAAAAATATTATTTTAAAGCAAATAATAGACATTGATTGAAGTTTATTTAATATACTAAAACCCAAACCACACTTACTGCTAATGAGTAGATTCTGACTCTCAATGACTTAGAACAATGTTTCTCAATCTTCCAAATGCCATGACTCTTTAATACAGTTCCTCATGTTGTAGTCTTCTCCCACCCCATAAAATTATTCTTGTTGCTACTTCATAACTAATTTTGCTACTGTTATGAATTGGGTGACTCCTGTGAAAGGGTTGTTCAACTCCCAAAGGGGTCAAGACCCACCAGTTGAGAACCGCTGCCCTAGAGGAAAGAGTAGAACTGCTTCATAGTGTTTCTGAAGCTATAAAACCTAATGATCAAATTCTTCCTCATCTTTCTCCTTCAGCTCAATCCACTGCCCTTTCAGTTTTCAGCATGGAGGTCACTTTCAGTCACTTTCAGCATGGAGGTACCACAGGGTCCTCTTTTGTTGAATATACAATTTGCAAATTGGGGCAAAATGTATTCCACTGATGAAACTTATAGCTTTCCTCTGGTCCTTTAATGCTTCCTTCCCACCACTATCATGATCCTAACCCTACATTACAACTCTGGCTAGACCAGAGGATGTACATGGGTGCTGATAATAGCTGAAAGCATAGGGAATACAGGACAGATAAACTCCTTGGGACCAATATTGAGAGTAGCCATATCAGGAGGGGAAGGAGAAGGTAGGGGGATATAGGAGGAACTGATCACTATGACCTATCTATAACCCCCTCCCAGAGGGATGGAAAGCAGGTAAGGGGGTAAAGGGAGACATCTGACAGTGCAAGACACTGAAAAATAATAGTAATTTATAAATTATCAAGGGTTCATGAGGGAGGGAGATGGAGGGAAGGGAAAAAATGAGGAGCTGATACCAAGGGTTATAGTAAGAGAATGGTTTGAAAATGGTGATGGCAACGAATGTACATATGTGCTTGATACAATGGATGGACAGATGGATTGTGATAAGAGTTCTATGAACCCCCAATAAAATGAAAAATAAATAAAAATATTCTAAAAGTGAAAGTACTTCTAAAAATTTGTACTTACTATTTTATCAACATCTCCATGGAAAAGGAGTAGACTGTGTTGATACAATAACAATGTGCATGGGCTGAGCCCTGGTAGCACTGTGGTTGTGTGTGAGACTGCCGTCCATGGGGTTGATGGTTCAAATCCAGCAGCAACTCTCCAGGAGAAAGGCTGGGCTTCCTACTCCCACCAGGGCAGTGATACCACAAAACAACAACAACAACAGCAACAACAATGTACCCTAAAACACAGCTTTTTGTCTGACCTTGGAGTTTCTGTTTCAGAAAACTGGCTGCACATAGCTAATTCTAAAGAGCCCAAGACCTAACACACAGAGGTTTTACCAAGCAATCTATCCTGTTCACCTGACTACTATAGGCCCCAAATGAAGTCATTTCTGCTAAACCCACATCAGCAAATGAAATCTAGACACTTCTTATTTCCTATAGAGGACTCACCTCTCTCTGTCCTGTAAATGCCAAAATCTAAATTAATCAATTCCCAATAGCTACCTATACTATGAAAGTTCTCAATATGTATGTCAAATTAGGAAATTAAGTTACAACTACCTCTTTGTCCTGCATGACTTCGTTGTTTTTATGTCACATTATCCATAGAGCTCTGGTCTCTTCCATAGAGCTCTTTCTTTCTCCTGCCATGCTGCTGAGGGGAGAGGGCAAGTTGCTCAGGCAAGTGTCACAACTGTTTAAAGCTGGCATACTGCCTGCACAGAGGCACTCAGATTTTACTCCATGGACTAGCAAGCTCACTTTCAGCATCTCTTTCTTTCTCATCCACTATCTCTTCATCTTCCTTGCCCAAGCTCCCTTTTCTGAGTCTAGGATGCTCTCAGTACAGGATCCCTAGATTCAAAACACATACTCTGCTCCACACTCTGCTGTACCTCTAGGGTGTTGGCCTTATATGACCCTACCAAGCTGGGAAAACTAACTACTCTCTTAGTTGCACTGAAACGGACTCAATGCTATTACAGAATTTTTCAAGCCATTATATGGTTACAGCCCCGATAGTATAGCGGGCTGGTACCATACTGTGTTAGACAAGGTTGACTAGAGACACAAGTCCAACAACACTCATATGTGTGAAAGGGAAAAATTTATATCAAAGAACAATTGCACATTGAGAAAATATACCAGTTCATCCAGATCAAGTCCCTAAGTCCAATATTAGCCCATATGTCAGATACAAGTCCAGAAATTCCTCTTTTGACCCATGCAGAATATGCACTGATGCCTTATGCAGGAAGACCACAAGTTAGTGGTGGATCCAGAGGGAGCACCTCAGTCCTAGAACTGGTCTCCATGTGGTTCCTCCAGCTCCAATGCTCTGGCTGCCATCAGCATAGCTTCATGGGCCTTGCCAGCAGAATGTGAAGCTGAAACAGAGTGTGTGCCCTCCTTCAGGGAGGAGGATAGGTGTTTCCATAATCCTCAGGAGAAGGCCATGCCCATACAGAAACATCATTGACTATGACTTGATTGAAGCTAAACTCTAGCCCTTTGTTCAAGTTGACAGGAAATTATTTAACCTCCATAGATTGCTCATCACAATGTCAGCACTTCAAAAGCACAGGCCGCTCTATGGAGAAATATCCCATAAATATTTACAATTTGGAAGCCCAAAGTCGTCATTCTACCCTGTCCTGTAAGCTCACTATTAGTTGAAATTGAGTCAATGGCAGAGAGTTTGGTTTTGATTTTGAGCTACATCTAAAATAAATCAATACACCTCTTATCAGATGTGGTCCAAGATTGTATACACCAAAAGTTAAGATTTGAAGTCTCTGAGGAGGCCAGGCAGGGACAGGTACGGGGAGAGCAGGGAGAGGCAGGAATTTATGAAGGGAAGGAGGAAGGGGGAAAGAGTGAAAGAGACAAGAGACCACATTTATGGGGGGGGGGGGAGCGCTGCTTAATGAGATATTATTACTGATTTCGTTTATTAAAATGGACTATGTGACTATATAGAACACACTTCTTTAAACAAAACAAAATAAATATGCCTCAGATCTAAATACGGTCTAAGTGGCTGAAAAGGATAAGTAAAATTGAAGTGAATTTGGACTCTTTAGAGACATACAAGTTCATTTTAAATATATGAAAGGAAAAAAATGATTGTGGCCCATTCAAATTTGTGGGAGTTCCAGGGTTCTAGGTTAAAAGAAAATCAAAGTCAAGCCCACTGCCATCAAGTCAATTCAGATTCATGGTGACCTCAGGTAGGGTTTACTAGTGCCATTAAAGCGACAGGAGCAGCCAGTCTCATCTTCCTCCCTCAGGTTGACTGGCAGGTTTGAACTGCTGACATCAAAGCACTACCAGGACTCCATAACCAGAAAGACCCCGTAAAGGGGACTCATTGTACCACAGGTAGTGTCCAGTTTGAAAGTCAGACTGGCATTCCAATTTTAGATTGGCTGGAGAGCTTTTTTAACTGAGAAATCATAGGCTGGCTGGGTTAGGTGTTGACTTAGGGAAAGTTTAGACATTTTCAGGAAATAGAGACCTAGTTAAGTTTAAGCTTGCTGATATGGGTCTTGGCAGTGGTGACTCCATCTTGGCTCTAGTGTATTCCGATTAGCACTAATATGGCACTTTGTACTGTCATCATTTCAGAGGAGAAAGTTGAGGTTCAGAGAAGTTCAGAGTAACTAAATGCTCACTATGGAGCACTTCGCTAACACTGGAACAATACAGAGAAGATTCTCATGGCCCCTGCATAAGAATGACATGCAAGTCCATGGATACACACATCTGTGAAGCACTGCATCTTTTTTGTATGATTGAAATAAAGTGAAATGATTTTTTTTTAAAAAGAGTGAACTAAGTAGTGGAAGCTAGTTTTGCACCTAGGTTTCCTTCCAACTAAAATGCTTTATTTATATAGGGAACATTTATTATGTTCATAGGTACTAACCAACCCTCTGATATAAAATAGGTTAAAATGGGCATGTTTTTCCCGTAACTATAGTTAATGACATAGATATCTATCCAGGAGAATCCTGTACAGAATGTGTTTGGTAGAAAAATTCTCAGGATTAATAAGAAAAGTAGATGGAAATACAAGACCTGCACTCCTGACCTTTGTGCCACAGGGTCAGCTTCTGTTGCAGGACTACAAATAAGCAAAATGATGTCCTTTCACAGAATGACCCCTGCCTTCCTCTCATTTCACCTAATCTAGTAGGTAGAGCAATAATGGAGAAAACAAGCGCTCATCTGAAGCCAAGATAACCTTGAAGGGATAAATGAACGTGCATATTGATGGATCAATTTGAGTACGTATTGATTCCTGGTAGCTGTTGTCTGAATTCTTAGCTCATCTAATGGGTAGTAGGGGTTAGTTATAAATAAGGCTATGGCTACTTTTTTCTTTTAACCCCAGAACACCCTTAGGGATCTTGGTTTTCTTTGTGAATACTCAATTGATGGAGACGGCAGCGTAATCTATGAACTAACTTGACGGTTATTGATTCAGAGGCCATGATAAACAAAGCTCAGCTCCTATAGGTGACTGCAAAGATGGTTTTGAGGAGCGGGCAATGATGATTCTGAATCTGGAAAAGCATATTGCAGAGAAGAATTACCCCATCAGAGCTAGGATTAGCTAGGATTAAAAATGTTGATTTTTATTCTGGAAGGAAGAGGCTTCTGGAAATCTCTCCTTCACTCTAAATCAGACCATTTGCAAAATCCACAGGCAAGCGCGACTATGATGGGCTATGGGGTTTTGCTTCAGTTTCTGTTCCAGGACACAGTGGCTGTTAAATGACTTGCATTTGTTTAATTAAGAGTTGGTATTACCCAAGTAGCCATCCAGGGTTTCCCCCGTTCTCCCCGCCCAATTGCCATCATATCAGGAAATGTGAGAGAGCCTTTGGTGGTGCAGTGGGTTAAGTGATAGGGTGCTATTCCAAAGATTGGTGGTTTGAACCCACTAGTTGCTCTGGGCCTGTAGAAATCTACAGCCTCAGACACTCTCTGGAGCTGTTCTCTGGTCTGTTCTATGACTCAGCATAGCCTTGGCAGCAGTGGGCTTGATTTCAATTTGGTCATGTCATGAAATATGCCCAACCCACAGCCATTCAGCCCATTGTGACCCATGGTGAGCCTGCGTGTGACAGAGTCAACCTGCGCCACAGGGTTCAACAGGCTGCGGTCGTCACCAGCAAGGCCCCTGAAGAGTGTAAATGGGTACGCATTGGACTGCCAGCCAAAAGATTGGCAGCTTGAATTCGTAGGCAGGCACCTTGGAAGACAGACTTGGAAGACTGCTTTGAAAATGCCACAGTCTCAAAGGTCTAACGCCACACCAGTGGGATTCCCATGAGCTGGGATTGTATGGTCCCGAAGGTCCACACTTGGAAACTTGCAGCGACTTCCCAGGAGAAAGATGGGGCTTTCTACTCCCATAAAGACTTACAATCTTAGAAATTCACAGGGGGCAGTTCTACTCTGTCCTATAGGTTCATTATGTGTTGGTGGTGACTCAGTGGCAAAGCATTTGGTTTGGGTTGGGGAATTGACTCAGTGGCCACTAACGAAACAACAAAATCTTTACCGAAGCAGACTGCCAGTGCTTTCTTCTGCAGCACAACTGGGTGTGTTTGAAGGGCCAACATTCAAGTTGGTAGTCAATGGTGTACTGTTTGTTCTCCCAGACCATAGCCTTGTCATGTCATGAGGTGGACAGAAAAGTCACCTTCTTGGCTTTCCATGAGAAAAAATATCTTGTGGTAGTCTGGGTTGACTAGAGAAACAAATTCATAGATACCCATATATGTATAAGAGAAAGCTTTATATAAAAGAGTAATTGTATATTGAGGAAACATCCCAGCCCAGTCCAGATCAAGTCCATAAGTCTGATATTAGCCCATATGTCCAATACCAGTCTGCAAACTCCTCTTCAGATTCACACAGTCATGCAATCATGTCATGCAGGAAGATCGCAGGCCAGTAGGTGGAAAGGCTTGTGGATCCAGTGCCGGTGGAAGCATCTTTGTGCTGGTGTGGGTCTCCATGTGGCTCCTCCAGCTCCAGGGCTCTGGCTCTATCAGTGTATCTCCATGTGTCTTGTCAGCAAGGCGACGAAGTAGAGACTGTGTATCTGGCCTCCAGTGAACTATTTATCTCCATCATACTTCCAAATAAGAGCATTCAGCTGTGACCTGATTGACAGACTAGACTCCACCCCTTCGCTCTTAATACCATCAAGTTGGTACCAGGATATGTAACTATCACAGAAGTCTACCATTGGATTCCAGGAAAAAGAAGCTGCGGGTCTGTTATTGGGGGATTCCAGGAGAATAGGAACCTAGTAATATTGAAATTGTTATAGCTGTGCGCCATCCATTCATTATACATTTACCAAGTCCCAGGCACTGGGTTTCTGTCTGGTGAATGGCAAACCCACATGCCCCTGACTCAGACACCCTCATGGAGAAAGGAAGACCGATGTGTAAACCAATGAAAGTTTCCCCATCCAAATATAATCTTTTTACTAATGTGCTAGATTGCATATTTTCACATAGGGAAATCTAAACTCCATTGTTTTATATTCAAAAAATAAAAATGTATTTTATCCCATCCAAAATCTCAGCCAATTTCTCCAAGAATTGCTTAGAGCCCTTTAAGACACTGATACATCTATTCACCCATGATTTCTGCATTAATATAAACCAGCTTTTAAAGTGCCGGTTGTCTAATTTAGCACTTAATGGGCTCCTTGTTTTATGTTTTGTTTTGCTGTATGCAATGATACAGAAGTGTGTTGGAGACAAATTGCTTTTACATTTCCTGCAGGAAAAAAAACCCCAAACAAACTACCTCTCTGCACCCCCCCCCCAAAAAAAAC
>PVJH01049680.1:0-10200 GCA_004026705.1 Nesogale talazaci | reverse complement strand
GGAGTTAAAAGTTTTGGCTAGAAGAGTCATATTAAATAATTCCCTGCCTGTGAACACTTTTTCAAGTATTTTATGCTTTACTGACTGTATTTTTTTCTAATCGTGTGTCCTTGATATGGGGACTAGGAAGTGCCCTGAACAGGTACACCTACAAGTCCTCCCAGCCTACTCATTTGTTACCTGTGTCCCCTGCCTCCTTTCCCATCTCTCATTCTAGCCTCAGGTGAAACACCGCTGGGAAGGAAAACCCTAGCTCCCAGAGAACCCAGAGGCCACCTTCCCTGCTAGAGGCAGTGGCCAGCTCTGAGAATGGTACGACACCACTCTTACTTGCTCTACAGCAAGGTCCTAGCTCCACAGGTGGAAATCAGTGCCTAAAAGCTCTTAGTCCTCGAGACACCAGCCCCCAGCCCAGCTGACCTCTTGAGAGCCCATCAGAAAGAAAGCGGCAGGTAGGGGATATGTCACTCAGGAAGAGTTTCCAGCAGAGTATCACAACTCAGAAAGTGCCAGCGTTTTTAGAGGCGTCCAGCAGGGGATCCCTGATACGCTTTCCTGCTTGTGGAGGTCACGCTTGTTGATTAGCTGCTCTTCACGTCAAGGTGCAGAAGGACAACTCTCCGGGCTGAGCCCTGGTGGCGTAGTGGTTGTGTGCGGGACTGCGGCCCACTGGGTTGGAGGTTCAAATCCAGCAGCAAGGTTGGGCTTCCTACTCCCACCACCAGAGGGCAGGGATGTTACGTGCAACCAAAAAATGGACAACTCTTCAACTGTACCCTGGGAGTGTTGAAGGGATATCTGGAAGCGGATCACAGTCCTGGGGTCATCACAACAGGGATGGGCGGGCCTGCAGTTATTTTGCTTCTTCTCGAGAGATGGTTTCTTTGCTCCTTGACCAAGAGCAGGGTCAGCATGGCACCCTGCCCCTCCCAACCTTCTAGCATCTGACGAGGCTCTGCACCAGGTCCAAGCAGCAGGGCCTAAAATCTAAACCCTGCTAAGTTATGCAAGTGATTAAGTAATGTAAAATCAACTCCAGTACTATCCTTTTGAAGCAGGGGCTTCAAAAAGTTCCTGGGATTATCTGCACCCACTTTTTAAGCCTGTGCTTGTTTGTGCACTGATAATGTTCATTGCAGTGCTGGCCACAACAACCCAAAGGTGGAACCAGCCCACATGTCTCTTCGCACATGAATAGACATACAGAATGTAGTACATGCATACAAGGGACCATCATTCAGCCGTAGGAGAAATAAAGTCCTGACACATGCAACCCCATGGAGGAGTCACGCAAATAAGTCAGCCACAGAAGGCCACACACCAGGTTCTTTCATTTTTCTTTTTTTTGTGGGCATCACTGCTCTCCGGCGGTGGGAGTAGGAGGCCCAGCCCCACTGCTGGAATTGAACCTCCGTCCCAGTGGGCCGCAGTCCCGCGCACAACCACTACGCCACCGGGGCTCAGCCCCACACCAGGTTATTTCACCTAGAGAAACATATCTGAGGCAGGCAACTACATAGTGACATGTAATTATGCAACCTGTCTACCCCGGGTGAGTGGGAAGCGGGAAATGAAGAATACATAAAAAGACCATTTCAACACATACGTTGCCTCTTTCTACATAAGGAATGAAACACTGCCTAACCCTGTCATTTCTATGGCCTTGTCTGCAACACTCTGCGAGGAGAGGTACTTCCCCTGGCTCCATGCTCGGCCAGCACAGACACTATCATGGAAAGCCATGCTGGCCTCTGTGTGGTCACCAAGTCCCCTCAACCTCATCACGCTGGCTTCCTGAATTTCCTGATGAGCTTGAGTTCTGTAATCCTCCTCTTCTCCATGTCTGGCACCTTTCTTAGAGTCCCCCTCACGGAGAACCTCATGAAGAAGCAGGGGGAGCAGTGAGGCCTGCGAGGCTGTGACCCAGCTAACGCCGCCGCCCCCCCCCCAGCTGCCCAACAGTCTTGTGCCCCAACAACATCACAAGCAGCTGTGGAGGCCTGCCTGCTGTGACAAAACCTTTCTGTGAGAATGAAGTGGAACAGGAACAAGGCCGGAGTGCTTAGGAAATGGAGACTGGTTTGCTCAGGATAGGGTGCAATGCTGGCTGGCTTCAAAGCCTTACAGGTTGATGAACTAATGAGACGATGCAGAAGAAACAGAAAACTGAGACCTGCTCGTGACAGAGCCTGGGGCCACCATGGCGGGGCACTTGGTGGGAGCAAGAATGGTAGGCGACCAAATTCACACCGTTGCTTTGCAGCTGATAGATCTGCGGTCTGTTCCCATAACCAAGACCGGAGGAAAGCCCTGTGGGGCAGCTGTAGCCCTCCTCACAGAGCCACTAAGGGGGAGGCGGTGTGTGTGTGTGTGTGTGTGTGGGTGGGGGGGGGGGGGTTTGAGTTCACAGCTTCCAGCAACAGGTCACATGGGAGGTCGCTGCAACCTGGCCGACCTACCGACAGCTGACAACAACCACATGCCAGGAGCCATCCACGCTGCACCAAACGCACTGCCAAGTGGATTTCCGCTCACAGTGGCCCTACACATGGCCCCCGGACTCTGAGATGGTAACTCTCTCCGGAAGTAGAAAGCCTCGTTTTTCTCCTGCAGAGCAGCTGGTGGTCTCCAACCTCGGACTTTGGGGTTAGCAGCCCAAGCCATAACCACGAGGCCCTCAGACCTCCCTGCCAGGCGGCACATTATAGCACATCCGCATGATAATCTTGGAAGACTGTCATTCAACATTCCCCGATTTCAGATTAAAGAGCTGAATCAGAAACAATGAAAGTCTACTCTAGGGCTGAGCCCCGGTGGCGTAGTGGTTGTGCGTGGGACTGCGGCCCACTGGGATGGAGGTTCGATTCCAGCTCCACAGAGCAAAGGCTGGGCCTCCTACTCCCACCACCTGAGGGCAGTGATGCCCCCACCCCCCAAAAAAAATGTTAAAAAAAAAGTCTACTCTGACAGCTAAATGACAACGCAAACATTGAAGCTCGGATTTATTGGCTGTCGTTCTGATACAGTGTGGTCGATCTTGCTCACACACCCTGCGTGTGGACACAGCTACCTCCAGGATGAGGGCTGAGGTGAACGATCGAGACCATGAAGAAGACAGACGTGCCGTTGGGGTGAGTTGGCCTGGGTGTGTTTCCTGTCACATTCCAGGTGACACGATCTCCTGGGAAGCCTGGAACAAATTCCTGCTCTGCATGTGCTTGCTGTAAAATGTGGCAGATAAAACAGTGCCCTCGGAGGAATATTACACAGCAGAGACTGGCCAACTCTGCTGTATGCCAGTCCACCACCTGCCTCCGTTTGGCCCACAAGCAAGGAACAGGTTTTACATTTTAAAGTGGAGGAAGAAAGGCTAAAATGGGTCTATGTAACACTTCTGGTGAAGACAGATTCACACACCCCAGCATCAGGGATGGGACCCTGTCGGGCATGTGCAACACTGGCTGCTTACCCTGCTGTGTTTAAAGACGCAGGGAGTCAGTGCTGATGTGACAACAGCTAGTGACCATGATGACAGGGAGGACTAATCAGACGCAGGACATTTGCTGCAGGGTGACAGGCACACAGGAGCTGCTTACAGCCAATTGGCACCCAGAGCTCAGCCCCGCCAGACTGATGGCTTCCCGGCCTCTGGAGTCATCAAAATCGATCGGACCATTAGCTAGCATGCAAAGTACAGGGTCTTTTTGATGAGTAGGATCAATAGGGCTATTGGCATAGCAAGCACAGTCTATTTATTAAAAAACAAAAAGGCTGATTAAAAGGTTTCTCTGCTTCTCTGGGGCCACCCTGGGAGATGCCGGCCCACATCTCAGGTCAAAAGTCAGGACACTTGCATGTCAACACCACATCAGCTGTACTAATTGGTCAGCTGAAGGACGAGTCTAATTAAGAGCAGAGCATAATTGATTCTTTAATAATCCTCACCAGCTTATATCCAACCTTGAGGAGCACACGCTCAGCTGTGGGAAGGCGTCATTTCCCAGCCCCTCAGGGTTACTGACCAGCCGAGATGATGAGGCGGCGGGCAGGCAGCTGAGCGCCCTGCATGCAACACCTTCTGCAACAGGAGACAAAGATTTGCAATTCCCTAGTCTACGTGTGCTGGGGGACAACTAGTCTCCCCGCTTACCACAGACAGGTAGCCAGGTAAAAGCAGCTGTGACAGGCCTATAGCCAGGCACAGCAAGGAGAAGTACCCTTTCCTTGCTCTGCCAGTGGGAAACCACCTCCTAAATCAGTCTGGCCAAGGTCATGCCCTCCGAGGCAAAGTGCGGCGAGACTGACACACTCTGAATGAGTTGTCAAGAGACGCATCCCTGGAGAAGGACCCCGTGCTCGCCAACCTGGAGGGCAGAGGGCAAGGGGAAGACTCCCAAGGAGGTGCCCTCGGGCACGGGAACAGGGCATGTAGTGTTTTGTTCTATTCGAGGGCCGATGTCTTGTCGAGGGTTGCTGTGGGTCAGGACCAAATGGAGGGCAATAACAACAACAGGGGAACAACAACGAGAGCGAGCACTTTCATTGTTGTCCCCCTGTTGTTGTTAATGCCATCCACGAGCGTTCTTGTTTCTCGGATGACATGAAATTATGTGCACCCCAGACTGCCATCTATTACGTATGCAATGAAGCGAGCTCAAAGAGCTCACTGCCATCAAGTCAATTCTGATTCAGGACTCTGCTGTGTGCAAAAGCCATCTGAAACAGTCTGAACCGTTGTGAGAAACACCAAGGGGTGACACACGAATGGCAAGGGAGCACGCGGTGCTGGAGAAATGGTGCCGACAGACGTGCCCACCACTGGGTTGTCACCGACCTGAGGTGCGCCCAATCTGGTGCCTGTGAAACAAAGTAACGTGCCGAGAGGACACTGATTCTCTCTGGAGGAAGTACAGTCAGAGTGCTTCTTAGGGTCAAGGGTGGCAAGATCCTGTCTTACATACTTGGAACATAGTGTCGGGAGAATGCAGTCTCTGGAGAAGGACATTGTGTTTGGTAACGTCAAGGGCAGTGAATTCGAGGGCAGCCCTCAAGGAGCTGGAGGAACAGAGGGGCTGCAACCACGGGCTCAGGCCCAGGAACGACAGCGGATGGCGCATGACTGGGCAGCGTTTCCTTCTATTGTGCACAGGGTCGCTATGGGTCGGAACGTGAATTGATGGCACCTCACAACAACGATAACATATAGGCACACCTTGTGTTGTCGCGACTCTGGTGTACACGTAATTCTCTATGCCCTGGGTAATGAGAAAGCTCGCGGGACTCGCTTTACTGCAATGCTCGTGTGATTGCCGTGATCTGGTACCACGTCTGTGCCATGTCCCAGATGTGCAGCCAAGGAGCTTACAGCCTACAAGAACTGGTCACTGAGAGGCTGACCCTGATACAGTCTTAACAATTTGCCACCAAGGGGACAACTCGTTCAAGTGGCATAATACAATCGCTAAAGCCAATGCTCGCCTCCCAGTGAAGTGAAGTAGCACCATCGGTCTGAAGGCCTCGTGAGCAGTCTTTTATCTTTAAACAAAATTAGATACAGCTATAGTCTAGTCATCAGGAGCAAAAGAGAAAGAAGGAGAGCAAAGTATCAGAAGAAGTCAGTGTAAAGGTTGAAATAGCCTACGTGAGGCATACATTGTCTCCCCTGTCTGAGACCAGAAGAACTAGACGGTGCCAGCTACGACTGTGGACTATTCTGATTTGGGCCACACTAGATGAAGCCTGTGAAAACAGTCTGGGAGGAAAATGCAGCGGAGAGCTCAAATTCTTAACAAGTCTGACTTACCAGGTGAGACTGGAGAACTCCCTAAGAATATTGTCCTGCATTTGAACTGTAAGTATCTTTAAAGAGCCCCTTTTAGCAAAATGACAGGCACGCGAGAGGAAATGTGCTATATGTGAGTTTGGTGTTCCACTAAGAGATCAACAATGACTCCAAAGCAAAGATGAGCAACATGGGAGGAAGAGAGCAGCTAGATTCCTGGAAACAAGCAACCAGAGCTCAGTGTAAGAGAAGGCTGAAGTGTTGCGGAATGGTAACTAATGCCGCTGAACAATCTGTGCAGAAATTATCAAACAGGGAATGGATTTGCGGTGTAGACTTTCACTGAGGAAAAATAAACAATGAAATATTTCAATAAACAATTTTTAAAAGGGTTACTGCCACCAATCAAAAGGGGGGGAAGCAAATTCCATCCAGTAGGATTCTTTCAGATACTGTGGCCTCACATTGGTAAGAACTGTTGAAAGAACAAGTTGATTTATTGGATGGGCAATTAACCCCATGCCTTTACATTTGAACAAGAGTTCTGGCAAACACACTGTACTAACTAGAATGTTCACCGCAGCAGCATCTGTAATGGCAAAAACTTGTGAACGACCTACCTACACAGCCCACTGTCGCAACAGAAGTTGAAACGACAGTCTTCCCATTCAGGGGGCTAGCATGCAGCTGCGGGGAAGAAGGACACGGGCTCTGGGAACCTGTGCTGAAAAGGAAGGAGGCATTTGGAGAAGGAGGAAGAAACCTTCAGGACACACATGTATTTTCAAAATGTGTATTTGTGTATACACACAACACACACAGATTGTTGAAGGAGCCACAGAAAACTAGCGATGATGGTTCCTGGAGGAAGGACTGGGAGGGTGGGATGCAAGAGAGTCTCCAGTGTCTGCTGTCTCCCAAGCTGCTCTTCACGTGCCTTGTACAGTGACTGCAACAGGGCTCAAGCACACAACAGCAGCGCTCCATTCTGCGACGGGTTAGAGCCGACCCCATGGGCTCCAACAGCATTCATATTACCTTCACTAAAGATAAATGAGACTTTCTGGGTGTTGTCTTTTTCTACATATATCCCTACAGAGTCAAAGACTGTCAAACCAAACCAAGCCCACTGCCATGGAGTCAACAGCGACCCCACGGGGTTTCCAGGGCTGTCAATCGTCACAGACACAGGCTGCCACTTCTTAAGCCAGCAGGGCATTTTTTGGTGAATGCTTAACTACTTAACTACTGTGCCACCAGGTTTCCTTAAAATAGTGCACTCTGCTGTATTTGAAACCTGCTGGATCCTGGCACAGGGGAGAACGGTGCCAGGAGTTATGAGAGGGTTTAGGATAACACCTCCCCCAAGGAACCAACGGCAACAACAGCAATGTTAACTGGATATCACTTACTGTGATCTTTCTGTGGTCAGGAAACTCCAGGCCAAAGTAGTCGCCCTCCACAAGGTTGAGGTGGTTGCACACTGCCTCCAGCAGCACCTTCCCCGGGGCCCGTTGCTGTGAACAGAAACAACAAGTTACACTCTGACAACAAACACACCAGGGCTCCCCACTCACTGCCAAGCACAAAGCTCCCAAACCCTTCAAAGCTGGCCTTCACCCATCTTGCCCATCGTTCACCTTGATGACCCCTGGACGCCATCTCCTTAGCCCTCAGTGCCTTGTCCCTGGCCGTCTGTGTGGCAACTGAAAGCCAATGGTGCTTTCTTCTCCAGCACAAACATGCAGACTCAACGACTCCTTGTCCAGGTCCTGCCAGCATGGTGCACAGACCCGTCTAGACTGTACACACACGGAGGGCATGTGTGCTTCATCCTTCTTTCTACAAGACCCGGAGACAAGCAAGTTTTCTTGAATGGATGCACCAAGGACTGAACTTACTGATTCTGTCGTGTTGTAGGTAGGCAGCTATGAGCAAATGCCAGATAATGTCCCCACATCCCACAACACTAAAATCTTGAAGAAGTACACAGCTATCTGAAGGCATGGAATGTCCTCCATGGACAATCCCCAATGTGTCAGGCTCTAGAACAGTGGTCCTCAACTTGTGGGTCAAGACTCCTTTGTGGGGGGGTCTAACCATCATCTTTGAAGCTTTGTATGTTGCCATGCTGAACAAGCTTTGGCAGAACTTTCGCACAAAGACAGACTAGGAAGCAAGACCTGCAAGTGAGTCAATCAAACCCTTACATCATGGTGCATGGGGTCGCCATAAGTCAGGGACCAACTCAAAGGCCCCTGAGAACGATGACAATGTATCCATCCAGTGAAGTCAATCAGTATCAAGGACGGTGCTATATAAACGAGTCATATATAAACAAGGGATAAGAAGATGTGGGAAAACCCCATTCCAGTCTCACGACCTCCTTTTTGACAATTCTTAGCCTTTGTTACCAGAATGAACCACTAATGATCTGACCAGCTGGCAAGCACTCACATTTCACCCAGAATTCCTGGAATGAAGCAAATTTGATCACTCCAGCTAGGTTTACAGAGTCTGGGAACCAAGACTTAACAATTTAAAGCTGGAAGTCTAAATAAGCAAGGAACCAATAAACCACACCAGTTTTCCTGGGCACGATGCTCAAGGAAGCACCGTGGACAAAACATGGCAGAGTAGGCGACTTAATCCGTGGGCTGGGGCCGTGACGGGCCCCTGGAGCCTCTGCTGGGAACAGCCACGGCCATAGCTGTTCTGTCCAAAGACAGAAAGATGGGACTTGAAAGCAACACATGGAATCTAGCTAGTAAATGACATAAATTTGGTCTTGTTTCTTTAAAATGTACTATTCTGTAAAATCCTTTATTTAAAATGACTTTCCTCTGATACTGAGATTTTTTTTTCCCCCGGCTATGTTGTTGCTTTTAATTTGTCTCGATGTGAGTGACATTTCTCCATCATGTGAAGAGCAGGCTCTAGGGGGAAGAGAGGGGAAGCACCCACTTTGAAGTTGGAGTCAAAGAGGTGGCTGTCTTTAGGCTCAGCCCCAGGGCCCAGGCGTGGAGTGAGAGGCCTCAGATCCCTGTCCTGAGACAGCTAGCAGGTGAGGGTAGCCTTGACACCCCCACCCCCATCCCAGGAAGCAGTTAGAGATGAGAGAGAAGTGGATCTTTGCCCCTAGGAGGAGTTAAGGGGGAGGCTGTTATAGGCTGCTCAGATCTGGCCCCTGGGGGATGGGAACTGTGGCGGGTTGAGGAGCTGGGACTTCAGGGTTTTGTAGGGGAGTGGTTAAGAGCTTGGGGAGCTGCTCTGAGCTGAGTTAGAGAAGGGCAGGGGCTGGGGTTTCTTCCCCTCTGAGGACCTGGCCTTCTGCTTGGCTGATGGTGGAGACTTCTTGGGGTCAGTGGAAATGCTGGGGTTGGCGTTTGTGCCCTCATGGCTGGCTGACTGGGCGTGTATGGCAGCATGCTCCTTGTGGACAAGCTCCTGCAGCTCCTTCTTCCATCCCAGGAGGTCAGCAAGGGCCAGGCTACATCCCTGTAAGCCTTCTTCCATGCCTCCTCCAAGACCCATCATCATGTGCAGAAAAGGGTCCATCTGGCCCGTCTTCTCTTTGTGGAGGAGCAGGCATGGGGTAGATAGAGGGGTCTTGCTGATGAGGGAGGCAAAGGGCTACACCTGCAGCGAGGTGCCCATGACAATGAGGAGGTCCACCTTCTGGAAGTCTGAGTGCAGCAGGAGAAGAAGCGTGCTGGCAGGTTCTCCCTGAAGAACATGATATCAGGCTTCACCACGGCCTGGCACTTCTCACACTTGGGGGTCACCTCCGGAAAGATCTTCTCTCTCATCCAGCTGAGTGGGTCCTCCTGCCGGCAGAGAGGGCTGGCGCAGAGCGAGGTGTAGAAGGTGCTGTGGACCTCCACCAGGTCCTGGGGCTCCAGCCCCGCCACACGCTCCAGCGTGTCTACGTTCTGCGTGTAGCAGCGCAGGAGCTGGCCATTCTCCTTCAGCAGGTGGATAAACTAATGGCAGACGACCAGCTTAAACTGCTCAGGATAGAATTCCTTGGCGAGAGCGAAGAAGGGTTCTGGATGTTTCTTGAAGTAGCCGATCTAAAAAATGGCCTCCGAGTGGGGGAGCTGGTACCTCTCCAGGTTGGCATAGAGGTTGGTGATAGGGAGCGGACATGGAGATTCCGGCCCCCACCCAACAGGTGACCCTGAGTCCGCACTGGCTTTGCCTGTAGCGGGTCACCCCCTCCAGGGTGAGCTCATCCAGCAGACACTCCTTCTCAGAACCCAGGCCCAGGGTCCAGGAGAAGAAATTCCGCAGGAAATCCATCTCTGCTCCCCTGCCAGTGGCTCCGGCCTAGTGTCTGAATCGGAATCTGAGTTGGTCTGGCCCGGCCATGGGAGCAGGGCCGCAGCCCTGGGCCTGTCACCGACTGCACTCAAGAT
>PVJH01049679.1:0-10208 GCA_004026705.1 Nesogale talazaci | reverse complement strand
TCTCAGAAATCTACCCATTCTGGTTTCCCAGATAAAATAAAGCAGAAGATCTCAATCTAAAAAAAACAAAGAATATTAAAAATTTAGACTAAGTTCACATTGGATCCTGATGGTATATTCCAATGACCAGGTGGTATCTTCCAGCCTAAGTACAGCAGCTAAAATCCACTTTACAATGCTCCTTGTTCAAAATAGGTGCTCTGGTGGCATGGTGGTTACTAGTTGGGCTGCTAACCATAAGATCAACAGTTTGAAACCACCAGTACTTCTGACTTCTATGCACATGCAGTGTTACAGCCTTAGAACTCACAGGGGCAATTCTACTCTGTCCTATAGGGTCAACTTAATGCCAATGAATTTGGTTTTTGGTTTTTGTCTGATCTTAGGACTGTTCACAGTCCTACTCTATGCTCATTATGGATTTACCAGGGACTTGGTTCATGTAAGAACCCTTAAAATGGATATTTGGGGACCACCATCAACTACAGCTTCCCCCAAATGGGGTGTTTACCAGAAGGACATAGCATAGAGGCCTGGCAGAATGACCTGACCCATGCCAAAAAGGTTCCTACAGCCTTAGACTGAAATCTGGGGTACTCAGACAACAAAGGAAGCAAAGAGTAGCCTCAGCCATTGTACCTTGAGTGGAACCCCCAGTTTGGTGAATGTCCAATGTAAAGGCACTTAGAATCACCATGTTACCTCAAGGTCCCCCTAACAGAGAGATGACAGGTGTTGAGGAGTTGGGTAAGGGATTGAACTTGGAAGAACTGGTCCAGGAAGTGTCCTTCTGGCACCAACTTCCATGCTTACGGTAAACAGAGCTCAAGCAAATGAGAGCTGGAACTGTGTGGAGCCAAATCCCGAGGGTGTGGCTCATGATGGAATTGTACTGACATAGACTCTTCATACCTACAGTGTCCAGAGTGATGTGTCCTTTGAAAAACTGATGATGTTACAAGTGCAGCTGCCTTACATCCCAGGGAAATGACTACAATGATTTACTTTTCTGTTTCGATGAGGTTTTGTTTCCCTCCCTTTAGTTTGCTTATTTTTATTTGTTTGTTTGTCTCTTGTTTTCTGCTAATAGGTTTGTTGCTGTTGTTGGGGCAATTGGTATTAATGGGTTTTTACTTTGCCATAACATGATTGCCAAAGTAAACCTGAGTGGTGCATATCCCAATGTGGCAGTCTAATCTGGTGCCAGTTCGATTAAGAGTGTAGGGGTGAAGTCTATCTACCTTGTGAATCTGGAGATAGCCAATGAAACTTCTGTGTGGACATGGCTTTCTCCTGAGAATCCTGGGAAAGCTTGAGGTATTTCCCAATCAGTCTCTTGGAGATGGTCTACTCACAAGACAACATGGCAGCGTGCCATAAAAACTATGGAGCAAAAGATTATATATATATATATATACATATATATATATATATTCTAGCTAGACTGCAATACATAAATTGTTGACATATATATCTTTGAAACCTGGGTGACTGGACACTAGTTACACATGCTGTGAGGACTGGAGTTATGGCAGTATTTTTAGTAACACTCATTTATGAAGGCACCACCATACTTTATAGACTGACACATAAAGAAGGCATGTGTCACTGATATCAGAAAGAAGAGGAATGACATCATTCCAGATTCTAAATAATTAGTGATGATGATAGAGTAAGTGGTCAAGATGCTGCCCAGGTAAACAGCCCATACTGGAAGGTCCACAGATTATTGAGAATGATGTCCAGGAAAACAAGTGAAAGGATTATAGTGAGTGAAAAGACCTCCATAACAATCCAATATACTTCTTCTGTCAGGGAGACAGCCCTCTCCCCATCTGCCTTACTTCAAAGACCTAGAGATCCATGCTACATCTGTGGGCTGAGGTCACCACCCACCAGTATCCACCCCCACCCCCCGGCCTGGTTGCCATGCCAGAAGCTGGACAGCTGCCTTGCTGAGTTCCCCAAAGCCGCAGCTGGACCACTACATAGCAGCTGTCTGCTTATGACACCCCTCTAGGAGAGCTGCTCCCATTTCCCATGATTCCCCTCTCTCCATGAGGCGGTAATCCCTCTGCCAAGTTCTGGTCCTTCCCACCACCCTCCCAGGACTCCAGGGCCAGACCTGCAGCACATTTGGTCACCTGAGACTGCAGTGGCTCCCACGCTAGTGCCTGAGAACACTCTTACCCTTGTAGTAGCTGTGTCTGCCATGTCCATGGAACATTGTACTCACCACTTCCCCAGCCAGCCGGTTCTCTTCCCAGCCAGCATGCATGGAACAGTGAAGAATACATCATTGGTCCAAAGGGCATCCTTTCCTCAAATATAGCCCAGCTCCGGAACCCAGGGACTCAGCAACCTGGTCCCTGGAGGATGCTGGCCACACTATCTCAGACCCCAATGCCATCACTTACCCATAGACACTCTGCAGCCATATCACTGTACCTGGAGTGATCCAACAGTCATATTGAGATCTCTGTAGCTGCCCCACCAGGACCTGCAACCTCCAATCTGTGAAAGCTTTCCCCTAGCATCTGCCCCAGCAGGAGAGGAGTTATCCCCGCCTTCATTCAACACCACCTCCCATGGCAGTGTCCTCCCCTACCATTGTCTTCTATTAGGTGTCCTTTAAAAAAAAAGCTGAAAAATGTGCCCTGACAGCCCAGAGCAACTAAGCCCAGTGGCATACATACATTCACCGGCTTCACTCCAGGCTCTGAGATCTCTCATTGCCATTTACCACTGAGTTGTTGTGGCACCTGCCTAAACAGCAATTCAACCCACCATCATAAGAGGTCACAGAAGCCTTGAAGACATCATTTCCAGTCACACGGAGAAAGAACACAGGGCCCCTTGGTCTCCCAGAAATATGGCGCCCAACTCTATGAAACTGTCACATAAACAACAGCATATCACATCACTCCCAACAAGAAAACAAGAAAGACAAATCACATCAGAAGAGCTAACAACGCTCATAGAATATTCAGACATGGATCTGCCACAAAATTTTTTTCAGAAGGCCACTTGGAGTACTGCAGGAGGTGAAAGAAGCTATGCAGAATAAGGAGGAAATGATAGAAGAGATGAAGTCCACAATAGAGCGGATGAAGTCCATGCACCAAAGGGAAACACAGGAGCTAACGAATGAAGTAACGAGCTACGCACAAGATCATGGATCTGACAAACAGACTAGAGTAGGCTGAGAATTGTATCAGCAATCTTGAGGACAACCAGGCAGACATCAGCAAATGAGGACAATCAAACAAGATAATAAAAGAGGCAGAAGAAAGCCTGAGATCAACGACAGATCCTATGAAGAAGAACAATATTTGAATACCAAAGCAGTAAAGAAGTCACAAATAAGCAAGGACATTTCTGGATGCAAATATTCCAACCTTAATGAATGAGAATCAAGCACTCATACAGGAAGCAGAGAAGATGCCAATTAGACTAAATTCCAGAAGGAACTCACGAAGGCATATAATTGTCAAACTATACAACTTTGGAGAAAAAGAAAAACTGTTAAGAGCAGCAAGATAAAGGAAGGCTGTAGTTCTCAGGTAAGAATATGCTCAGACATGTCAGCATATATCATAAAGAGGAGCAAAGAGTAGAGTAACATCTTCTAAAACCTGAAAGAAAAAAGCACCTGCTCAAGAATCCTCTCCCCTAACAAATTATCTATTAAGACAGAAGGAGAGTTAAGGGTCTTCAGTAAGACACCCAATGGTGGAAGAACATGCCAACTCACCAGAAGAGCAACATCCACCAAGCACAAAAAGGAGAACACCATATAGCCCAACTCCAACCAGAAGCCAACATGCCAGTAATAATTACCAAAATAAAATAGCCTCAGAGAGAAAAGAAGGCAAGAAAGAAGGCCCCATAAAAACACAGCACACTGACATGAAGGGAGATAGGACAACACCCAACACAAAAGGCACAAGATAACAGCAAAGAATCCACAGATCATGAGAATAACTCTAAATGTCAACTTTCTCAATTCTTACACTAAAATAAAATGGCTTGCAGACTGTCTTGGAAAACATAGCCCATCAATCTATTGCCTGCAAGAGACACATCTTAAGCTCACAGACAAAAATATACAAAAATAAAAGTCTGGCAGAAAATATACAAAGCTACTGGCAACTTCTAAAAAGCAGGGGTTGCAATCCTAATCTCTGACAAAATAAACCTCAAGGTTCAAACCATAAAAAGAGATAAGGAGGGGAACTATATAATGCTCAAAATATCAGTAAACCAGAAACCAGTGAGCCTAATAAATACATATGTGCCTAATGAAAGACAAACCTTGAAAAAAGAAATCACAGATTTAACAATCACGGTAGATAACTTTAATACGCTGCTATCAGAGAAAGATCGTGGGGAGGGAACTCAGCAAGGAGTCTATAAATCTAAACACTATAATTAGACAACTGAATCTAATAGGCATAATATAGAACTTTCCATTCAAACGCAGAAAATTCACATTCTTTTCAAGTGCACATGCCTCATTCTTGAAAATAGACCACACGCTGGGAAACAAACCAAGCCTGAGTAAATTCAAACACATAGAGATTACTCAGACATCCTCAGATCACCATGCCATACAGCTGGAGATTAATAAAAGGACAAACAGGAAAACAACAGCAAACAATTGGATGATGAATCACAATCTTCTGAGACATGAATGGGTACTGGCTCAGATTAGAAAGGAGTTTAGGAAGTTTCTAGAAACTAATGAGAATGAGAATGCAATGTATCAAAACTTATGGGGTACTTGGATATCAAAGACCCAGAACAAAAATTCATACCAATGTGAACGAGGGGGAGTGCAGAGTGGAGACCCAAAGTCCATCTGTAGATAATTGGACATCGCCTTACAAAAGGGTCACAAGGAAGAGACAAACCAGTCAGGGTGAAGTATAGCACTGATGAAGCATACATCTTTCCTCTAGTTCTTTAATCATCCTGCCTCATCCCCCACTATCATAACCCCAATTCTACCTTACAAATCCAACTACACCAGAACATTTACAGTGGTACAAATAAGGGCTGGAAATAGAGGGGATCCAGGACAGATAACCCCCTCAGGACCAATAATGAGAGTAGCAAAACCAGGAGGGTAAGGGGAAAGTGGGGGAGAAAGGGAGAACCTTCACAATATTCTCTATATAACCCCCTCCCAGGAGGATGGGCAACAGAAAAGTAGGTGAAGGGAGACATCGGACAGTATACAATTGGAAAAAAATTATAAAGTATCAAGGGTTCATGAGGGAGGGAGGGTGAGGAAAGGGAAAGAATGAGAGGCTGATACCAAGGGCTCAAGTAGAAAGAAAAGGTTTTGAAAATGATGATGGCAACAAATGCACAAATGTACCTGACTCCTGACTCTATGTATGGATGTATGGATTATGATAAGAGCTGTGTGAGCCCCCAATAAAATGATTTTTTTAAATAATTAAAAAATAAATAAATAAACGGAACCCTAAAAAACCCCAAACTTATGGGATACTGCAAAGGCAGTTACCAGAGGTAACTTGAAAGCAATAAGTGAATATATGAGAAAAGGAAGAGAGAATTATGCCTGATACACTATCACAAAACCTCCAGTTGCTAGAACAGAGTCAACAGAATGACCCCTTCAACAACAAGGACAACAAAAAGGAATAATAAAAATCAGTTCAGAGTTCAACCAGTGAGAAGACAAAAGAACGATACAAAGATTAATGCAGCAAAAAGCTGGTTCTTTGAAAGAATCAACAGACTTGACAGACTGCTGGCAAATCTAACCAAAAAAAGGAAAGAGCAAACATGAACAGCTAGGATGAGGGATGAAACAGGGGGAATCAAACAGACCCCAATGAGATTAAAATGATGATCATAAAGTACTATGAAAGTCTGTACTCTGATTAATTCAGCAATGTGGAAGACATGAACAAATTCTTGGCAAACAATTCCTCCCTAGATTATCCCAGAGATCAAGAACCTCAACAGATCCACAGCAAAAGAAGAAACAGATATGGTTAAGAAGAAACAACCAACAACAACAAAAAAATCTTCTGGACCACACTGGTTCACAGAATTCTACCAAGCATTCAGGAAAGAGTTGACACTGATCCTCCACAAATCATTCCAGAACATAGAAAAGGATGGCAAACTCCTAAAATCATTTTATGAAGCCAGTGTAACTTTGATACCCAAACAGGACAATGATCCCATAGGAATAGAGAACAGGGCAATAGAGAACTACAGACTGATATCTCTAATGAACACAGATGCAAAAATCCTTAACAATATATTGGCCAATAGAATACAAAAGTATATAAAATGTATCATCCACCATGATCAGGTAGGATTCATCCCAGGGATGCAGGGATGGTTTAACATCTGAAAATTCATCATTATTATGCACCACATTGATAAGAAAAAGCATACGAGTCACATGATAATATCAACAGATGCAAAAAAAAAAAAGCATTTGACAACATCCAACATAATTCCCAATTAAGATGCTCAAGAAGACAGGAATGGAAGGACAATTCCTCAAATTAATACAAGCTAGTTATGAAAAGTCAACATCATAGTCAATGGAGAAAAGATTAAATTAATCTCACTGAAAAAGGGGACTGGACAAGGATGTCCCTTCTCCCCACTTCTCTTCAATATCATACTGGAGGTCTAGCTAACAGCATATGACACTGGAAAGAGATTAAAGTTAACTAACTGGTTGCGGGGAGGGGAAATTATCGCTATTTGCAGACTACATGATTATATACATTGAAAACCCCAAAAGTTCCACAGCAGGAACACTGACAGTGATGGAGGAATATGGAAGATAGGCAGGATACAGATCAACAAATATAAGCTGACTGGTTTGCTATATACATTGGACAAGACCATGGAAGAAGAGATCAAGAAGGCAGTACCCTTTACAATAGCCAAGAACAAATGGAAATATCTAGGGATATATTAAACAACAGAATAAGAACAACATAACCCAAAAGACCTGTACAAGGAAGACAACAAGACCCTACTACAGGAAATCAAAAGTGATCCCCATAAATGGGAGAATATCCCATATTCATAGGTTAAAAGACTCAATAGAGTAAAGATGTCAACCCTACCCAAGGCACTTTGTAAGTTTAATGCTATCCCAATACAAGTGCCAACACCTTCTTCACAGATTTGAAAAACTGACCATCAATTTGATATGGGGAAGGAAGAAGACCCAAATGAGCAGAGAACTCCTCAAGAAGAACAGGTGGAGGATTCTCTTTACCTGACTTTATCACCTACTACACTGCCACAGTGGTCAAAACAGAGTGGTATTGGCATAATGACAGATACACCAATGGGAAAGAAAAGAAAACCTAGAAATAAACCCACCAGCATATAGACAACTGATCTTCGAGAAGGACCCCAAAAGCATCAAGTGGGAGGCAGATGCCCTATGTCACAAGTGGTGCTGGAAACAATGGATATCCACATGTAGAAAAAAATGAAGCAATATGTTTGCCTCACTCCATGCACAAGAACAAACTCAAGATGGATCACAGACCTAGAGGTAAAACCCTAAACCATCAGGATCATCAGTGAGGGAATCAAAACAAACCTAAGAACCTTGGCCCAGGGAATACATAGACTACTGCAACAGGGAAGGATACACACACACAGTTGAACCTGAAATCATCAAGTGGGATTTACTAAGGATAAAACATCTGTGTGCATCAAAAAACTTTACCAAGAGAGTAACAAGGCAACCCACAGACTGCAAAATAATTTTTAGTAATGACACTACAGACAAAGCGCTTATTACTAAAATCTGCAATGCTGTCCTGGTCTGCAAAAAAATAACAAAGGAAAACAATTAACCCCTTGAGGAAGTGGGCAAAAGAACTGAAAAGAAGTTTCACTAAAGAGAGGACCCATATGACCAATAAACATGTGATAAAATGTTCCTGTTCATTAGCCATTGGAGAAATGCCATCCAAACAAACCATGAGATATTATCTAAAACTCTTAGCCCACATCCGAGTGCAACAAATATTGGAAGGAATGTGGCAAGATAGGATCTCTCATCCACTGCTGGTGGTCTTATAAATCTCTTTGTGGAAAGAGATCGGGTGATATTTAAAGAAAATGGAAATTATCTATCGTATGGCCCAGCTATCCCTCTACTGGGCAGATACTCAGATGAGGTAAGAAATAGATCACAACCAGTCGCTTGCACGCCAATGTTTATTGCAGCACAATTCAAAATCACAAAGAATTGGAACCAATCTAAATCTCCATCAGTACACGAGTGGATTAGTAAACTGGTACATACACATGATGGAGTACTATGCATCACTAAAAAACATTGATGATCACATGAAACACATCATTTTGTAGTAAGAGTTGGAGGAAATCATGCTATATGAGGTCAGCTGATCACAAAAGGAATAGTACAACATGGGTTCCCTGAGGTAAGAATAATCAGCATAGTAGATTTGGAAGAGAAACCACTTATCTCACAATATACGGGTTGAGGTACGGGCAGTCAGGTGGAGATTAGAGCAAACTCAAGGAGGCACATGTCAAGCCAACACAAAGAAGTGGAAAGGGGCGAAAGAGAAGGAGAAAAAAAGGAAGGGGAAAAAAGTGAGATGATTGTATAGGGGGATCAGGGCACTAACCCACCCAGGGCGAGAGTACTGGTTAAGTCTCCATAGAATTGGGAGTGGGCATACAGACCCCAGCATGGTGCACCAAATCATGAGGATAATGTAACCACATTATGAAGGAATGTATGAAAAGAGTGGGCTATGGGGGTGGCCCCAATCAGAGCCAAACTAACCCCCTCCCTAGAAGTATCTGCCACAGAGAACAACACTAAACCTACAGATTGGGGAGAGGGGCCCACATGTCATGCCCACGAGGAAGCAAACCAAGATGGAAAAAGAGAAAGGAACAGCGGGTCTAGACCCCACATTGGCACACCAAGTCCAGAAGACAAAGTCCCTGCAGGGAGCTGCTAAGGCATAGAAAGGGGTGTAGGGCTGACAATAGCTCACGACCTGTTGTCCCCTTACTGGAGCATACTGGGACAGAGAACATTTCTGGGGTCACACAGAGGGGAGGTAGTGCAGTCTGAAACCCCCACAGTGGGACAAACCAAGAAGGAAGCATAGCAGATCAGAAACTGGAGCAAAGTCAAGCCACAAGTTTAGGCTAGGGGAAGCTAGCTTAGAGGAAGCTTCTGGAATTCCTCCAGGACTAGTGGGAAGATAGTCACACAGGTCAGCTGACAGACCTGGAATTATGTATGTTTTCTCTCTTTTTCTTTTTTCAATCTCTAGTTTTATTTTTGTTTATTCTATGTCATTGTTGGTTTGCCTTCTTATATAAGATAGGCATGGGAAGATAGCTTGAGGAGAAAGCAGCAGGACTGATGGTCCTGGAAAGATCTGGGGGGAGAAGGGGGTGGGGAAGGATGTGATTAGCAAACAATGTCATCCACAGGGAACAACATGGGAATTAAAATCAACAGGAGGAAGTAGAGATCCTGGGGGTGTCAGAGCAACAGCAAACTAGCTAAGAGGAAGTATTCAGAGGCAGAAACATGGAACATGATGGTGGGTCAGGAGGAAAGTAAAAGGAAACAGAGGAAGGATCTAGGAAGCAAAGCAATGGATAGAGATATAAGTATAGGTGTGCAATATGTAAATACATCCATCTATAAAAATAGAGGTATATGATTTATGCACATATATTTATATAGCAATATGCTGAGGAAGGGGATGGACTTTGGGCTTCTGTTCATACCCTCTCTCAATACAAGAACACTTTGTTCTAACAAATTGGCATTCAGAGATGCTCACCGTCCCAGCACAATCACTGAAGACAAAAAGGGTGCATAAGCAAATGTGGTGAAGAAGTTAGATGGTGTCAGCTATTAAAAGATATAGCATCTGGGGTCGTCTTAAAGGCTTGAAGGTAAGCAAGCAGTTATCCAGCAGAGAAGCCTTGAGTCCACATGAAAGAAGCTCACCAGTCAGTGAGATCATAAGGGGTCATCAGGAATGGGTACCAGTATCAGAAGACACATAACAAGCAAACAAATGAGCAAAAGCATATTGCTGCAAACGAGGGAGGTTGGAGCAGAGACTCAAAGCCCATTGTGGACAATGGAACATTTCTCTACAGAGGAGCCACAGGAAAGG
>PVJH01049678.1:0-10212 GCA_004026705.1 Nesogale talazaci | reverse complement strand
TTTACTCTGATGACTTGCACTGAATGGAATGAACCAGGGATATATAGTCCTGACTGATAGCCAGCTTCAAGCACACTTCCAAGTGATCATCAGTCATGATGGAATGGCGGTACGTGGGCTTAATGATCTTTATGTGGGAAAAGGCTGACACATCAATAAGTGGAGCTGAATGATACAGTCAAGGAGGTAGTACATTTTGTCATGTTTGTGTACTCACCCTCTGCGAGTAAGTTCCAGAACTGTTCACGTGTTCTGGACTTCAGCTGAATGTCAACTTAGTGTCAAAAATCTCCCATTCCATGTGAAAGTGATACGTTTTTGTCTTATTACTTGGTCCAGCTCCCCCACTCTTTTTGGACATCCCTGGTTTGCTAGTTGAACAACTCAGGAAGGACACCATGCTTTCGTCCCTGGCTGGTACTTGATGGCACATAGACCTCTTTTAGTTGACTGTTGAATACCTTGCTAATTGTGTGCTCCTTGTGAAGCTGGCCATTACTAGGTGCTACGAGGTGTTTGTCTTCTGAATTGTTGTTGCAGTGCATATACTCTGTTCCTTATATCTTATTTTAGAAACAAATTCTGCAATCCAGGTACTACCCCAGAGAGGGTCAGCGATAGCGTAGCTCCAGCAAAACATGCATATCATCAGTTGGTTTACAGCAGTAAAAGTCGGTTTTTATTCCCTCCTGGGTTGTAGGCTGCCAGATTTTAGTTGATACTCTAGTTGCTTGCACTCTGTCTCGTCGTCTGTGCTGCTCTCTCCGCATCCAGTGTAGCAAAGATGAAATATGTAACTTTCCTCTAGTTCTTAAAAGCCTCTACCCCCACTGTCATGATCCCGATTCTACCTTACAAATCCAGCTAGACCAGAGGATGTACACTGGTACAGATAGGAACCAGAAACATGGGGAATCCAGGACACACAATCCCTTCAGGACCAGTGGTAAGAGTGGCAATACTGGGAGGGTGGAGAGAAGGTGGGGTAGAAAAGGGGAGCCAATTATAATGATCTACCTCCCTGGGGTAGGGACCACAGGGAAGTGGGTGACAGGAGAAATGGGACAGTGGATGATGTGACAAAATAATAATGATTTATAAATTATCAAGGGTTTATGAAGGATGGGAGAACGGGGAGGGAGTGGGAAAATGAGTGATACCAAGGGCTTAAGTAGAAAGATGTTTTGAGAATGATGAAGACAACAAATATACAAATGTACTTTGCATACAATGGATGTATCTATCGATTGTAATAAGAGTTGTATGAGCCCCCAATAAAATGATTTTTTAAAAAGTTTGAATAAAAATTTTAGTGTGGGCTTTTATAATTTCCAAAATCTCTCTTTTAGATATTAGTGAATCATAGTCCATTTTTAATATAGATTTTATTGGGGGCTCTTACAACATTTAATACATCATTTGTATTAAGCATATTTGTACACATGTTGCCACATTCATGTACATTATCTACTTGAACCCCTCCAGCATAAGTTCCTCTCCCCCTCTTTCATCTAGTTCTTTATTTTTTTTAATTCCAACTCCCCATAGTTCCCCTTCCCTCTTCTCCCCCATGAACTCCCAATAATTTACAAATTGTTATTACAGCTTCATATCATACACTGTCTAATGTGTCACTTCACTCACCTCCCCCCTTGTCTGCACCCCAGAGAGAAGGTCACATGTAGATCCGAGAAATTTGTTACCCCTTTCTACTCCACCATCCCTCCACACTTCCCACTAGTCTCAAGGGATTATCTATCCTGATTTCCACATTTTCAACTCCAATGTGCATCCCCTGGTCTAGCCAAATCTGTCTGGCAGAATTGGGATAATGATAGTTGGTAGAAGGGAGCATTTGAGAACCTTTCATTGCTACTACACTGCACCTAGACTGACTCATCTCCTCGCTACAACCCCTCTGTAAGAGGATGTCTCTTATTGATGGGCTTTGGTCCCCAATCTGAACTCCCCCTCATTTATAATAATATATTTTTTAGGTCATTGATGCTTGATAACGGATCCTGTTGATGCCTCGTGGTCATACAGATTGTTGTGCTTCTTCCATGCGGGCTTGCTTCTTAGCTAGATGGCCACTTATTCACCTTCATGTCTTTAAAACCACAGGTGCACTTCTTTTGATAGCCAGGCACCATCAGCTTTCTTTACCACATTTGAGCATATAATGTTATGATTATTAGTTTGTGAAACCTGATAATTGATCCTTTTGGTATCTCTTGGTCCCATAAGCTGATATACTTCTTCCATGTGGGCTTTGTTGCTTCTGAGCTGGATGGCTGCTTGTTTACTATTTTGATAGCTGGGCACCATCAGCTTTCTTCACCTCATTTGCTTATGCACACATTTGTTTTCTGTGACCATGTCAGGGAGCTGCACATCATGGAATGCCAATTTAATAGAACAAAATGTTCTTGCACTGAGGAAGTACCTGATGAAGGTCCAATGCCCATCTGCTGTCCTAATTCTAAGCCTATAAGTATATGCATATTGATGTATTTCCCCTTCGTCATATGAATATATGTACCTATGTATATGCCTGTATTTAAAGAACTCCCCAGTTCTTTTCTCTATTTCCCTATGCCTCCTCCTGTCCCAACATCAAGCTCAAACTCCATTTGGGGTTCAACATTGTTTCTCTATTACATTAATCTTAATCAATCCCTATCGGACCTTCCACACCCACCCTGCCACTGATTCTGAACCACGTTTTACTTCCCCCATCCTGGATCAGCCAACAGCCCTCCACCCCACACCCACCCTGGTATCATCAGGCCCGTCATTCCCACCCCTAGACCGCCCATTCAGCCCACCCCATCCTGATAGACCTGTAGAGAAAATAGCATGCTCAAAAAAAGGAAACCCCATAATGAAGCACGCAAAGAAAACAATGCAAACAACAAAAAACCCAATATCTAACATGTAGGCATACATGCAAAAATACAATTATAATAACAATATAAAAATCTACCAATAGTTTAAGGTCTGTTCGTTGACCTCCAGGAGTGTCTCCTGGTTGAGTGGGATGGGGTGTCACTAAGTATATCTTTGGTGCTCAATCTGGAGCTCCATGTTCTGTCGCATACCCTTAGTATTTTGGTGTGATTGGGTCAGACAGGGTATAGTCCTGACCCTGTTTCTCCATTGTTGACCCCAAAATGTCTTGGGTCAGTGAGGGTAGCAGTATTTCATATTAGGACCAGCCATATGGTCCTCTCTTTGTATAGACAGTTCTGAGTGAGAATATCGTCCTGAAAGCTCGGTGGGCCAGGATGTACTTCATTCTATCTTCCTCTTCCTTTATTCTCGTGTACTCTGGCCAGGTATATCTCTCTCCCCAAGCTGCAAATTCAGTGCTGACCTCCAAGGCAAACGCCCCTGGGGCAGAGGTGGGTGCCCTGGTAGTTGGAATTGGGGTTGTGCTCTCAGACCTCTCCACTGGTTCTCGGCTCCATTGCTTCATGCTACATTTACTTCTGAGGACACCTTCTTTAAGTTTGATTCCTGTTTTCCTGTCGAGATATAAAAAATACGTTCCCCTTGGGTGGGTTAGTATCCCATTCCCTCTCTACTTAACAGCAACTCATCTCCCATATCCTGGCGTCCCACCCTAGTTGGCTACTATATGTAGCCCTGGATTTGGTATGGTCCCAGCTGTACTACCTGGGCCTTCTCCCAGGATTTTCTGTATACTGTAGATTTTTCCTGATACTACTTTTGCATTTTTAAAAAAATATTATTATGCTTACCTCAGTGGACTCATATTTTACATGTCCTTTTATGCTTGGCTAACTTCACTTAGCATAATTTCCTCCAGTTCTTCCAATGTGGAGATGTGCTTCAAGTGTTCATCACTGCTTTTCAGTGATGCATAGTATTCCATTATATGTATGTACCATAACTTTATTTATTTATTTATTTATTTATTTATTTATTTATTTATTTTGGACAGGGCATCACTGCCTCTGGTGGTTGTGGGCACTACCCAGTGCCGCTCCTGAGAGACGCTGCTGGATTTGAACCGCCAAGCCCGTGGGCCGCAGACCCGCACTCAACCACTTATGCCAACGAGGCTCAGCCCCATTTTCTTTTATTTTTAAATAATTTTATTAGAGGGTTCTTACAAATCTTATAACAATCCATATTTCTAGCCATGACAGTTTCAATCACCTCACATGCATGTGAAATTCGGACATTGAATAAGGAAGACTATCCGAGAATCAATATATTTGAATTATAATTTTGGCAAGGAATATTGGGAGAACCCCATACTCCCCAAAATAACAAGCATCTGCCTTGTAAGAAGTACAATCCAAATGTTCCTCAGAGGTTAAGAATGGTGAAACTTCATCTCACATACTTTGCACATGTAGAAACCAATCTGTGGGGAAGAACATCACGCTTGATAAGTGTAGGGGCAGCAAAAAAGAGGAAGGTCTTGGACAGAATGAGCTGACCCCATGGGCTCCAACATAAGAGCCGTTGTGAAGATGGCATAGGACCGGGGGTATTTCATTCCATCATACATAGAATCACAATGAGTGTGAATCAAAGCACAGGCACCTAGCAACAACAATGCTCTGGTGACAGGGATGTAAAAGAAACAAAAAGACCATGAACCCCATCCCTCATGACACTCACCTTCTAGAGGCGTTGATAGACAGTGGGGAGGGGAGACAAGGGGCAGATGGCAGAGCCCGTGCTGAAAAGAAACCCCGAGCACAGGTGGATTTGGGATGGGGCAACAGAGGCAAACTCACCCCGACGACTAGACACATAATTAATTTCTACAGATTTATATATACCTGCAACACACATGTATAATAAATAGTGACAGACATTACAGTTCTTTAAGGGAAAAAAAGGGAAGTGTTCCAGGTTGTATTTTCTTTGTACTCTGAAGCAATCAAAGGATCGCTCCTTTAGTCGTCTGAAATAAGTAATGCTTTATTTTTACCAGTAGAAATGTCACATTTGAACCTTAGTCTTGACTGGTGGAGAAAATGAGTGTAATTTCACTTACATTATGAAGAGATAACATTTAAAGTTATGAAAAGATTATGCATTTCATTGTATGAGTGTATAAATGTTCTCATCTTGATATATGGAATCAGAAGAATAGAACAGAATGTATTAACTTGGACTTATAAATCCATGGTGTTAACTTTTGGAGAAGCAAGTTAGATTATACTAAATATAAGCACTTTTTAAAATGATCTAATTTGTATCCTGACTCTATGGAATTCACATATGTCTTGGGTGTGTGTTAGTCTGGGTAGACTAGACAAACAAATTCATAGACACACATATGGATATAAGGGTAAGGTTTATATATAAGAGGAATGGGATATTGAGAAAGCATCCCAACCCAGTCCAGTTCAAAGTCATAAGTCCGATATTAGTCCATATGGCCAATACCAGTCTATAAAGTCTCCTTCTGACTCACAAAGTCACAGGCCAGTGGGTGCAGAGTTCTGGCGCTGGTGGGGGTCTCCCCATGGCATCGACAGCATCCAGGGGTGGTAGAAGCAACTCAGCGCTGGCAGGGATCTCCACGTGGCTTCTCCAGCTTCAGAGGTCTGGCTCCATCAGGGCAAGGCTGTGTGGCGGCTTCTCTGGCTCCTCCAGTTCATCGGATGCTGCCATCTTGTCATGTCCATAGTTTGTTGTCTCGGAGACTGACTCCCAACAACTGGGGAGATGGCCTTTCTTTTCCACCAGGGAAAATATCGTGAGATTTCCCAGAAGTCTCAGGAGAAAGCCATGCCCACACAGAGACCTCATTGGCAACTAAATGGCTGTCTCCAGATTAACAAGCTAGCCTCCCTCCCTACATCCAATCATGAAAATGGCATAACAATACATGACGCCACCGCCGCAGGGTGGCAGATAGAGCCCACATGGTGCAGTGGGTAATGCTGCCCATATGTTTAGCAGCTCAATCCTTAACCCCTCTGTCACCAGGGCTCCAGTTGAGAAGTCACTAGGTTACATAGAGAAAGTAAAGTTTCCTTCTTCGTTCCCCAACTCACGGTCAATGAGGAGTTAATTTTGAGTCAGTATCTTCTCATTCTTATCTAAATACCCTGGGAAATGATGGCAGGAGCTTTATTGATCAGAGTTTTTAAAATCATAATTGTCTGTTAATACCAACTACTCCAGAGTCACCTCAAAACTTTCTTTAAATCCAGTATTTGACCCCACTCATGGTTCCTTACTCAGCCGAGCAGCCTCACCCGAGGCTCCACAGCTTCTCAGATAAGGAAGTGCTGTGGAGAGTTGGCCAGGGAGAGGGGGGAGGAGGAAGAAGCAAAGGGAATTTTTGCCTTTGCTCCTAAGGAATTGGGACTCAAATCCACTACAATGTGAAATTTAAGAAAAAGAGAAAAAAAGAAGCATTCTCTTAAAAATCAGAGTGTTTTGAGAAGAACTTGGGCAAGGAGTGAAGAGGTTGGGAAGTATTAGTTTTCAAGGACAAATGTGATTGGAGCAGTTTTAGTCTTAGGGACTTGAGAGCCAGACTACTGTACCTCTTACTAATAGGTGCTGTGGTCCAAGTTACTCTGCCATTGTATCTGTGGGTTTGAATTTCTTAGGCCGAGAAATCGGGAGTGGTGCCGACTACAGTGCTTAACTCATGAGATCCTCCAAGGACTAAGTGTACCGTTCTTTGGACTAGTTATTACAAGAATCCAATTGACAATTTTAAAATAATTCTTTTGAACTCTAGTGAATCATCTTTAAAAATTTAATGTGAATTGGGCATAATGTGCATACAGGGCAGATCATCAGTTTTACTTTGAATGATTCATGCACATTATGTTTCATCTATTTCCTTGCAGTCTTCTCAATGTAGCACTACCCTTTCCATCTCCTCCCCATATTTCTTGTCTCTGTTCCTCTTTTTTCCCTCTTTGTCCTTGGGTAAATGGTGTCACTTTGATCCCAAATTATTCTTAGGTGTGCACAACTTAATAACACCATTGTTCCCCTTATAGACCTATCTATTGTTTGGCTGCAAGTTGAATTACAAGGGTGACTTCAATTCCAGCCAAGACCATTGTGTAAAGGGCTCCTCCATTCTCCAGTCAGGAAGCCTGATCTTGTTCAGGATTTTGAATTTTGTTCCATACTTATCTTTCACTCTACCTGGGACCTTCTAAAATGAGCCCTTTCTTTCTTTCTTAAAAAAAAAATCATTTTATTGGGGGCTCTGTGGGGGGGTGGCAGGGGGAAGCCAGTCCCCCACAACTAATCACAGGTTCAGGAGGCTCAATTGTATGGTTAATGTGCATAAAGATTATAGTAAAGTCATAGAGAATAGGGGGAGATGAGAGAGAGAGAGAGAGAGAAGAGAGAGAAGAGAGAGAGAGAGAGTAAAATAAAGAAGTCAGACACATTTCACGGTAGCATGCTCATCTCCTGGATAACCATGATGTCAATAGTTCCGAGCACAGCATGGCAGGAGACTGACTCTATTTCTGGCCAAAGCTCAAATATACATAGGGGGTGTGATTACAGGTAACAACATATGTCACAGGGAAGAGCTGTATAATAGTCGTGCACATCACAGGAAGGGGAGGAAATATAAGTTAAGCACTCTTGCCTTCACCTTCCTCCTGGATGACTCTGGTTGCTGCCAGGATCCTGGATGCTCCCACCACCATTGGAACTGCAGGACCCCACACTTATCAATGTGTTATATTCCTGCATTCTACATTATTACTTGTGACTGAGTATTAGTATTAGTCTTAAGAATTTGAATTGGACTGGGTTAGGATGTTTTCCTGATCTATAAAACTTTTTCTTACACATATATGAGTGTCACTAGATTAGTTTCTTTAGTGAACCCAGCGTAACCCATATAGATTCATGATGAGTCAGCATCAACTAGACGGCAGTGAGTGTATAGCTAGGTTGACTTCTTGGTGGCATTGTCACGCAAGTATCAGGTTGTTGTCTGCCATTGTTGGCTCTCTGGCTGGAAAACTCCTTTTAGGACATCTTATAAGTAGATCTTCTTTAAAAAAAAAACCAAATTCTGTGAATTTAAGCTTACCTGGAAATGTCTTTATTTCATCACTGTATTTGTGGGACAATTTTTCATGGTGCATTGCCTTCTTACCTGCATAGTATCTGCTGAGAAATTAGAGATTGATTCTACTTTGTAGGTAAGTTTTTGTTTTTTCTACCTTCTCTTGGAATTCTTCCTTGTCTTTGGTTTAGAAAAGTCAATTAATATATGTCTTGTGATTTTCTTTTAAAGTTGAGACTGTTTGCAGTTTGTTCTGCTTACTGCAGTCATAGCTTCTTCTCTTTCAATATGTGAGGGGGAATTGATTCCAATAGTTCTTCAACAATTTTGTCTGTCTATACTTTAGGCTTCTTTCTGTTCTGGAATTTTTATCACATGTGAGTTATTCCTCTAGATTATGTCCTTCAAAATTCCTAGACTATCTTTGAATTTTCTTGTTTTGTCTGATTGTTCCATTCCTGTAGCAGATTAAAGAGATTTGTCTTCAATTTCACTACTTTGACTTTCCTTTGATTCAATTGTACTGTTTTCTATGTATTATCTATTTCTGAAATCTTAGTATTGTATTCTGAATTTATATTTTGTTTTTTTATTTTTTTCCTTTGTCACTTGGTTCTTATTGCATTTTCCAGAACTCTTCTAAAGTTTTATTCTTTCTTAAAACCTTCTTGAAGTTTTTTTCTATCTTTCTCCCCATCCATTCAACGAGTCTAAATACCATTCTTTTTAATTCACTTTCAGCTAGTTCCAGTACTATTGTCTCTTGAGAAGGTCTTCTGGTTTTTTTTTTTTTCCACTTGAGCTCGGTCTTGTTTCTTTGTGTGAGCTAAAATTGTCTGTTGTCTCTGAAACACTGTGGTGGTAGTGTATTTAGTTATGATTGTATGTTGGAGTGTTCTTTGCCACTCACCTTTTGGTGGGTACGATAGGAAATATGCAGATGTGTGTAATTCTCTCTCCACTGTTCATGTAATACACTTTTTGCTGGGTCAATTGGTAGTTGAAATCAGGTTGCTTGTTCCCAGAAGGAAATATTTTAGGCCTAGAGGGCAACTGGCAAGAGAATGGGAGCTAGATATTGGATGATTTCTTACCCATACAGACATGGTCAGGGACTAGCACTGCATGTTCTATTAATCGGAAGATGGGGATTCGTGCACTTCTTGGTTCAGAGATTATGCAGCACATACCAAATCCACAAGATCTTGGTTCCAGCTTCAGACAAATCATTGTCTGTGCAGGGAGGGGACATGGTCACCAGTTGCTGTGTGGGTGAAGGGGGTGCTGGCCATGCTCTGGTCATTAGGAGAGTACGAAGAAAAAAGGAAGCTCTTATGTTTCTCAGCACCAGTCATTGGTATGCCAGGCTGCTGTCTTAATGGAAGACTGCTTGCAAAGCTGACAATTCATCCATCCGACTCTTGTTTCACCACTTTTGTTCAGTTTCTTTTCCTAGTGGGTATTCACACCACTTTTCTAACTTCTGAAGCTCAGGTTTGAGGATAATCACCTGCATTTGCTTCATTTTCTCTCTGTGACTGTGGAGCATGTCTGTCTAGACCACCATCTTGCCAGAAGTCCATGAATCATTTTGCAAATAAAAATGCACCTGTGCTCTTAAAAGGCAATGTTTCCTGACCCATTTCAAAACATATATTGTGAGGCACAGAATGTGGTGGGAACAAATAAGAAAGGTAGCTAAGAAATGTAAACTGATGTAAGCAGAGAAATATATTGTAGCTTGTATTTACTCATAAGAAAAAGCATCAAGTTTGGAAGCTAAACCTTTGGTTTCGCAGAATGAAAAATATTATGCATGGATCTAAATTAAAAGAAGATAAATTCCATATCTAACATGATAAACTTTTTAAATGAAGACCTCTTACATAAATTCAGATAAGTTAATGTACTTTTTCCATTATCTAATGGTTTTCACTGATTGGTTTTAAACCTAGAATAGCGTTAAATTGTTTTCTACAATTATAATTCTAAATATGACAGGTTAATAACTAGCTAAGTTGTAATAGATCAGCTACATTAGGAAAACATTAAGAACATGTTGAAGCTTTATTCCCAAAGTGAAATCTGCACTTTAAAAAAATCCCCTCAATTATTCTTAATCTGAAAATAAAGTACATTGTAGTTGAAATCTGTGTCTGAGA
>PVJH01049677.1:0-10296 GCA_004026705.1 Nesogale talazaci | reverse complement strand
AACCACACTAGAAACTAATAAAGTAGAAAGGCTACCCATAATAGAAAAAAGAAACCTTAAAAATCTTATGACTGTTTTCTAATAAAAAGAACAAACTTAAAAAATACAAAGGGCAAGGCTGTATTTAGGTTGGGAGAAAAAAATCAACTATTTGTCAAACGTGAACTAAATCAATTCAATGTAGGATGTTAGGAACTGTAAAGTTTGCCATTAATACAGAATTAAGGGTTTTCAAGAAAGCCCATTAACAGCTACTAAAACTCAAATCCACCAGTAATCATGAGTAACGTAAAATGGTTTAATTTGTTTAACTGGTATTTTCATAGCCATGAGATTTCTAAGGTTTTTAATCAAACACCGAAAGCTTTGGTTTGTTTTGGCATCACTGCCCTCTGGTGGGAGTAGGAGGCCCAACCTCGCTCCTGGAGAGCTGCTGCTGGATTTGAACCGCCAACCCAGTGAGCCACAGTCCCACACTCAACCACCACGCCAATGGGGCCCAGCCCACCGAAAGCTTTTTTTTTTTTTTGGGGGGGGGGAGGCAACTGCTCTCTGGTGGTGGGAGTAGGAGGCCCAGCCCCACTGCTGGAATTGAACCTCCATCCCAATGGGCCGCAGTCCCGCGCACAACCACTACACCACTGGGGCTCAGGCCCCCACCGAGAGCTTTTAAGGTACCAGGTGGGTATTATGCCTTGCCAATCAAACCAACAAATTATGTCATTCTCTTTTAGAAGTTAAAGCTATTGTCTCTCTTAATATTACTAACACAATTTTTTTCCTCTCTCCCTAGTTCAACTATTTGTTGAATTAACAGACTTACATTTATATGGTCAGCAATTCATGTTAAACAGTGCTTCCTAATTTTTCTAATGCCATGACTCTTTATAATACAGTTCCTCATGTAGTGGTGACCCCTAACCACAAAATTATTTTCATTGCTACTTCATAACTGTAATTTTGCTACTGTTATGAATCATAATTAATTATTTGATATGCAGGATATATTTTCATTTTTACAAATTGAACATAATTAAAGCATAGTGATTAAACGCAAAACATGTAATTATATATTGTGAACTATTTCTAATTACAAATAAATGAATTTTTGTCTTGAAGTATGTATCATGGGTAAGTTTTCACGTCAGAAACGCCTATGTGGGTGTATCTGCAGGTTGGCGGATCTGTTTGGAGATCAATAGAGAAGCAGTGTCTCCACTGCTAAGACCACCAGATATGTGTTTTCTAATAGTCTTAGACAACCCCTGTGAAAGGATCTTTAACCCCCTTCCCCAAAGGGTCACGACCCACAGGTTGAGAATCTCTGCCACAGAGGGATTCCCTGATTGGAAATCTCTCGCTGATAGTGTCTTTCTCTCAAGGAGCAGCTGTCAGATTTGAGCTTTCAAGTTTGCAGCAAACAACTAATTCACAGATCCACAAGAGCTCTTTTTAAACTACAGCAAACTTCGCTTCAGACTAGTCAGATTTTAAGTGCTTGATAGTCACCGGTGAGAAGTACAATACAGGATAATACAGGTCTAGACCAAAGAAAACCAAATAAAATGTGGTTCAAGGGCTGAGCCCCGGTGGCGTAGTGGCTGAGTGTAGGACTCAATCCCCACAGGATTGGTGGTTCAAATCCAGCAGCAGCTCTCCAGGAGCAAGGCTGGGTAGCTCCCACGACCACCAGAGGGCAGTGATGCCCACCCCACCCCCCAAAAGTGGTTCAAATGATTAAATTTGGAACATAGGCTCCAGTTGATTCCACAGGGGTACTTTGGGCAGAATAGTTGCCCACAGGTAATCTTCACAGAAGCAGATTACTCACTGTCTTCCCCACCTCCCCAGCTTCTTGAGAAAGGGAACCAGCCCTTCATCATTTGGGCACTTGGCTCTCTCTTCTGGACCAAAGGAGCTGACAACTCTGTGGAGTGCCCCTCCTTCCATAGGTTAGCAGTCAAGCAGCTTACTTAGCTTCTGTGTTACCAAAGTTCCTGGAGTGGCCAAAACAGTAATTTGTGTAAGACTGACCCCCCCCCCCCCCCCGGCACCGTGGACAATTTTTTTTTACTAATACAAGGAGGCATTTTCTAACACATTAACTATAGAGAAGTGTACAGCTACTAAAGCAGAAAAGTGCCAATAACCAATTTCAGACTTGTGCCACATATAAATGCACACCAATGGACAGTCTTAAATGTGCAATATGTAGAAACTGCTATTCGATTAATTTTCAATTACACACTAGTGAGTTACCTCAGCATCAAAGGACATACTAAATTTTGAAATGCTCCAAAATAAAATTACTATTCAAAGCCATGTATTATATATGTATCCATTTATGTGTGCGTATGTGTATATATGTATTCTAGCTTAAACTTGCTGATGAAACATATAGCACAATGGAGATGTCCAAGTCTTCAATCTTGACAATATGATATAAGTTTTACATCATTTTTCTACGTAGGTATTTTACACAGGCAAGTGGAAAACACCACACACTATTAAGAAAAAGGAATTGCTTTTTACCTTCTTTGGGCACAAGTGATTTAAAAGCAAGCAGCACTGATATTCAAGCAAGCAAGATACTATAGGTATAGACTGAAGAAAAATAAAAATTATTTGAATCAATAGCCAAATTTGAGAACGAGGTTCCAGTTGATTTCATAGGGGCACTACATGGCACTTCTTCAACTGTTTTTGCCTATTCAACTGTTTTGTCATTTTTATTATGGAAAATACTCAAAGTTTTAACCGTTCTCACAATACAAATTGAATCAAAGATCTCTAAGTGGAGACATCCCCTCCTTTGTTTTGTGAAAAGCAAGTTCAGAAGGAAAATAAATTCTTTGTATGCAATTCTAAAAACCTCTCCAAACAGCATTCCCATGTTTGACTCTCCTGTCAAAAGTACAATGCCAGCATGGTCTATGTATTTCTAGTCCACAGCAGAGATGTAGGGGCTGAAGTAAGCAGAGAAGATTACTGTCAGCTTTCACACTCTCAATTTAATTTGTGAGGCCTTTACTAGCATTTTCATCCACCTGTATTAAAGGTCACGCTTGCTAAGACTTGCTAACTTATTTACAAAAAAAGGAAACCTATCATCTGTGCCTCAAATACTTTACTTTTCAACTCAGCTGCTATAAATACTCATCGACAGTAAACATCAGAGCAGCTGCAAAAATCACTCATCCTACAACCCTAGCTTTTATTTCGGGCCCAGGGCTTAAAAGAAACAAAAAGATTTTATGACTCAGGTATACACACTTATTCCAGCATAAAAACCCTCACACACACCAAACCAAGGATACTGGCTACTACGTTTGAAGAACACATTTCAATGCAGTATTGAGAGTTCTAGAAACTAAAAATGAAAATCACTCAGGATTTCAGTATCAAGTAGCTTACAGGCACTAAATCGGAAGCTACATTTTTAAAAAGGTAGTAGCTCTCCCTGACAGCTGCGTGCTCGTACCGGCCTGATAAAAATCTAAGTCTCCCAAAGGAAATACTGAACTACCCGAGGGCCTTGGCCTCCCTCCCTGGCCACCCTATTTAAAGAGCACACATTCCTTGACTCATTCGAGGGACAGAACCAGGAGATCACCACAACGTTCAGATTTTTTGTGTGTGTCTGCAGACTAAGGGCCTGTTCGGAGAAGCCTGTCGTATGCTTCACGGATTAGTCCATCAGGAGAGGAGTCGGATCGAGTGTTTGCTGAAGGAAAACCTTGTGGCTCTTTCAAGAACGGTGGCACTAAGATTCGCCACAGACGGTGACTACCTCGGAGCAAGTCTCGGACCACAGCTCTGCGAAACTAGCCCCACGGAGGATGACGAAGCCCAGCTGTTCGTTGCACAATGTGGGCCCAGAGCTTGCACCACCTCAGAGCAGATGGGCTCGAGGAGGGACTCCACAGAGCTCTCAGGCTTCGCCCTTTCCCAGAGTCAGCCGTGTGCCTGAGGACTAAGGGCCGGTTCCCGACCTCAAGCAGCCGCAGAGCGGACAGACAAGTGTTAAAACCAAAGAGCGCATTGGTGCCATAAAAATGCCAAGTCTGCTGCGCTACTGTATCACAGGGTGGCAGGGGAAGGCAGGGGTCCCCCAATAGTTTCTCTACCCGGAGCGGAGAGCGTCCCTACACAAAGGAGGCGCCGCTGCCGCACTGCGCTCTGGTACTCGTAGTTACACCCTACCCCCCGGTGACGGACAAGAAACTAGCAGGCCCCATTCCTCTATCTTGGGCGCTTCCAGCTTCACACAAAGGACCGTGCCACCACCACCCCGAGCCCCGCCCGCCGGGACTTGTAGTTCCCGTTTCCCCGCCAAGCCGCAGAGGGGAAGCCGCCAGACTACAGCTCCCAGCAGCCTCTGCGCCCGAGCCCCGCACCCTCTGCCTCCATCTTGGCTGCGGTCGGAGCCTCCATTTTCGCTCCCTCCCCCCCCTTTAGTCACCACCACCACCGCCGCCACCTTCCCCACCACGCGCACCCAACTAGCCCCGACTTCTCCCGTCAGCTCGGCTATGTGACTTGAGCTCCAGACAGAACGGAGGACGTATACGGGAAAGCCCGGGGCAGGGACCCTGGGTGTGATCTTCCCTACCCGGACATCTAAAAATCCCCATTCTGACTCGAAAAATCTCTGACACTACTCTTCGTCTTTTCTTCCCTTCTAAACTTGGCTTTTTGCTACCCTCCACAGGACGCCGAGGTCGTACTCACCCCAACAGCTCAGCGCCCCCTCTCCAGCGCCGCCATAAGCAGCACGGCCCGGTACGTAGGAATAAATCTCGCTTCTCTCGCGAGAGTTGCGGGTTCCGAGCGCGTGCACTGAAGGGGAGGGTGGTTGTGTGCTCTTTTTACGCTTGCGCACAAGGATGGGATGACGCCTACCCGTGCCCCGAGCCTGACCACAACCAAGATGGTGGCGAAGGTCTCCGGGTTTCTCTCCCCCACAAGTCCTGCGGAAGCTACATCGGTGTTTACAGACTCCAGTGGGACGCACGGGGCGGGGTTGAGAATGCCTCCCGGCGCCCTGTGGTCTGTCTGCCTATTTGAGCCACCGGAGCCAGAGTCAGGGCGTGAGTAGGAACCATGAAAAGAGGACATGTCTAGGAATGCCATATAAGGATCTCTCTCTAACCAGCGATAAACTACAAGTCCCCAAATCACTTTTTCCACAATGACAGTACACTTTTTTTCTCTTGTCGACTCAATTGGTTTAGCATTCTTTTTTTTTTTGAATTCTTATTTTAAAAAGTCAAGTTTTTTAAAGTAAGATAAGATAGAAATCTAAGATTTTTTGTTTCCTAGAAACTATATTGCTTGCAGTAAACAATCAAAATTGTGTAAAGATGTATAATCTCGGAAAACAACAACGAAAAACTTACCTCAGATAACATTTCTATTAAGTGAAGACATGCATATGTGTAGTGTATCAAGTAAACAAAAAGGTCGAAACAGTAACTACAAGGTTAAAATGAGAGCAAATGAATGATTCTGCCAACACGGGACGATGATGAGCAATGACTCCATCACTCTGCTGAGAACTTTCCCGCCCTCTTGATTCTGTCAACAAACACGGACTCAGCATCTCAGAGGTATCATTGCTGGGATGGTCATTACCAATTTCCCTCTCTGGCATCCAGGTGATTCCAACTCACAGCCTCCCTGTACAGGGTTTCCAAAGCTGTAAATCTTGAGGGGATCCGACAGATGTGCTTTTCTCCCACAGAACGACTGATGGCTTTCAGCTGCTGGCTCTCCAGTTGCGTCCCACCCAGAGGGACAGGAATGCTCACTGCCAGCTAATTCTTGGACTTCTAGCGACCCGATAGGACCCAGATAAACTGCCCTTTTGGGTTTCAGAGACTTTAAATCTTTACAAGAGTAGACAGCTTCATCAGTCTCCCATGGAGTAACTGTTGTGTTTCAACGACTGACCTCGTAATCACATTCATGTGTTAGCTAACCTGAACATGCAGCGCATTTCATAACCTACTCTGCCACCAGAACCCCAGGAATTACAGTAATAAAGAATGTGTATGATCCTGCCTTTGAGGGACTTCCAGTCTAGCATTGATGAAAACAAACCCCCCAAAAACCCTTAGCATTTCAGAAATACAGAGGTGGCTCATCATAAAAGAAGGCAAACAGGGTAACATACAATATTAATAGAGTGAGACATGAAAAAATAATAATAATTTATACATTACCAACGATTCATGAGGAGGGAGTCCCAAGGGGGCTGGGAATGAGGAGCTAATACCAAGGGCTCAAATAGAAAGCAAATGTTTTGAGAATGATGAAAGCTACAAACTTACAAATGTGTTTGACACGATGTATGGATGGATGGTGATAGGAGTCATATGAGCCCCCAATAAAATGATTTTTAAAAAGAGAGACATAAGAGCCCCCAATAAAAATATTTAATTAATAAAAAGAAAACAAAACAGAGAAAGGATCTTCCTTGACATGGAAAAGCATTTTACAAAATTTAGCACTTTCATGAAAATAGACATCTAGAGAATTAAGAATGGAAGGTATTTTTCTCAAAGTAATAAGGGGTATTTATAGAAAACCCTCAGCTGACATCACATTCAATGGCCAGGAACAAGACAAGGGTGCTCCTTTTGCCACTGCTAATTATTACTGTACTGGAAGTTTTAACCAGAAGATTACCTAAGAAGAAGAAATAAAAGGCACCCACGTTCTTCATTTCTCCGCTCTCCTGTGTGTGGTGTTGCTCTGACTTCATGTCGTCTGCTAAGACTCTCGGGATCAACAGATTCCTGGCCAAGAAACAGAAGCAGAATCGGCCCCTTCCTCAATGGATTCAAATGAAAACTGGTGATAAGATCAGGTACAACTCCAAGAGAAGACATTGGAGAAGAACTGAGGTGGGTCTGTCAGGAGCCCCTGAGGGAGGGCGCGCACTGCCGCATCTGCCCAGGCTCACTGGCCGTCTGTTGTGTTGAGTTGCATTCAGCCTTTTGCCACCATCTGATCATTTGAACTTGTATTGGTAAATAATCTGGTTTCTTCCTTGGTTTTTATGCTTCTTTAACAAGTTTACAATAAATAATGTAAAGCTATTGGTTTGAGGGGGGGTGGTGGGGAAAGGCACCTAAATTGAAAAGGAAGAAGTAAAATTAACCCTATTTCCAGATTATATGATCGTATGTTTAGAAAAGCCCAAAGTAGTCACCAGAAAAAGCTAGATCAAATACATGAATTCAGCAATGTTGCAGGATGGAATCCACAAAGATGAAGTGTTTCTGTACAGTAATAATGAAAAATATTACAAGAACATTAATACAGCAATCCCCTAGACTACAAATAGAAAACTCGCTGCTCTCAAGGCATCTATTCTGATTCATAGGGCCCTATAGGAGAGAGGAGGCCTACCCCTGGGATTCTGTGAGACTGCAGTTCTGCAGGAGTAGAAAGCCTTATCTTTGTCCTGCGGAGTGCTGGTTGGTAGCCTCACAGGTCCCCTACTGCACCACCAGGGCTGCTATTCCATAGAAGCTACCGTGCACAATAATCAAATAGCTAGGAGTAAATGTAAGCTAGGAAGTAGAAAACATGCACTGAAACTTGTAGACCTTAATAAATGGAAAGACATGTTCATGGATTGGAGGAATTAATATTATTTAAGATGTTAATTTTATCCAAAGTTATATAAAGATTCAATGCAATCTCTAAGAAAATTTCAGCTGTCTTTTTTTTTCCTGTCAGTGGTTGAGCTAGTCTCAAATCCATAAGGTGTTGTAAGGGGCCTCAGATGGATAAAATAATCCCCCAAGACAATAGCCAAATTGGAGGATATATAAACTTACCATATTTCAAAACTTACCAGTTTTATTATAAAGTTATAGTAATCAAAGCAAAATGGTTTGAGGAGAAGGACAGAGGTATAATTTGATGATGTAGAATAATTGAGAATTCAGAAGCAAGTCAATACATCTATAACGGATTGATTTTTTTGACTAGGATACCAAGTCCATTCAATGGGAAAAGAACAGAGTTGGGCTGAGCCCTGGTAGCATAGTGGTTGCTTGCAGGACTGCAGCCGACGGGTTTGGCGGTTCAAATCCAGCAGCAGCAAGGCTGGGCCTCCCACTCCTACCAGAGGGCAGTGATGCCAAAAAAAAAAAAAAAAAAAAGAACAGAGTTGAATAAATAGTGCTGGGACAACTGGGTCTCCACATGCAAAAAAATAAAGTTGGAACTCTACCTCACACCATATGCAAAAGGAACTCCTAAATATAAAGATCTAAACCACAAAGCTCTTAGAAGAAATCCTCAGGGTAAATCTTCATGACACTTGATTTGGCAGCAAATTCTTAGAGGCAGCACCAGAAACACAGGCAATAACAGCCACAAACAAAACAGATAAGTTGAATTTCTTTTTTTTTTTTTGGGGGGGGGGGCATCACTGCCTCTGGTGGTCGTGGGTGCCACCCAGTGCTGCTCCTGAGAGCTGCCGCTGGATTTGAACTGCCGAGCCCGCAGGCCGCAGTCCTGCACTCAACCACTCACGCCACTGGAGCTCAGCCCCAGATAAATTGAATTTCATCAAAGTAAAACACCACAGAATGGGAGAAAATGCTTCATATATCTGGTAAGTTTTCATTTTTTAAAAATAGGCTAAAGACTTGAGTAGACATTTCTACAAAGGTAATATACAAAGACAATATGCAATATTAAAGATGCAAATAAAGATTGGCCTTTCTATTCCCGTAAATGGTTACAGTCTCGGGAACTCACAGTGGCCCACTTTGATTCAGCATTGACTTGATGGCAGTGAGTTTTCAGGTTGTTGTTGTTGTTTTTAAACATCATTAAACCGAACCAAACCCATTGTCATGAGTTATTTCCGGGTCGTAGGTACTCTGTAGGACAAATAAGCTACCTCATAGGACTTCTGTGACTAAGTCTTTAGAGGAGTAGACTGTCACATCTTTCTCCCATTGCATAGCCGAGCTCTTAACTAGACCCTAAATGAGCTCATCTCAAAGCCAAACTCACTACCATCAAGTTAATTTCAACTCACAGTGAATAGAATAGGGTAGAATTGTCCCTGTGGATTTCTGAGACTGTAATTATTTATGGTGGTAGAGAGTCCCATCTTTTTCCTGCAGAGAAACCCACTATACTGCCAGGGCTGCCTAGATGAACTAGTCCTTGCTGAATTACCTAACTCCTGGCTCATTATGATTCAACTCCAGTGCCAGGCTACTTTCTACAGATTTGGTCTTAGTTTCCAGGACTCCTCTATTTACTATTGCCTTTACTTGGAATAGTGGGTTGTGCATTGGACTGTGAAGTGCAAGGTCAGCTGTTCAATACCACCAGCTGCTTCACTGGAGAAAGATAAAGCTTTATACTTCTATAAAGAGTTGGTTTGGAAATTCACAAGGGCAGTCAGCCCTGCTTTATAAGGTCTCTCTATGAGTAGGAATTGGCTTGACAGCAGTGGGGTTTTTTTCGGTTTGATTTTACCTAGAATGCTTTTGCCCTAAACCATCAAGTGTCTGACTCACCGTTCAGATTTCAGCTTCACATAACTCATTCCTAAAGTAAAAATACCCATCCTCACCATCAGTCTCCACAACATTAATTCATTTTATTGTCTTTATTCTATGCATTGTTTATTGCTTTTCTCTGTTAATTAGTTTCAACATCCTGTTCAGTTCATCATTGTAAACCCAGGACTAAGCCCTGGTGCCGTAAGTGGTTGAGTGCGGGACTGCAGCCCGCGGGCTTGGCAGTTCAAATCCAGCGGCAGCTCTCATGAGCAGTACTGGGTAGCGCCCAGGACCACCAGAGGCAGTGATGCACCCCCCCCCAAAAAAAAAAAAACAAAACCATCATTGTAAACCCTAAGCCTAGGATAGTGACTGACATACATAGAAGGTACTTAAATGTTTATTGAATTAATGGATTATACTGAGATTTTTGAGACAATAGCAATTGTATATGTTATTTATGTACCACCATGAAGGAAAACATGCTGCCATTTTCACTATAATATTTTTATTCATTAGAATTACTATCTTGTATTTAGGATACAAGGAGTCCTAGAGGTATAAACATTGGTCTGCTCTTCAGAAGACTGGCAGTTCAACCCCCACCCCCAGTCACTTTATGGGAGACAGATATTGTTGTCTGCTCCCATAGAGATTTAAAGCTTTGGAAGCTATGGAGCCCCAGTATTTACTTTGTCCTTTATGGTCAATGAGCCTGGCGGTACAGATGCTTATGAATTGGGCTGCCAACCAC
>PVJH01049676.1:0-10222 GCA_004026705.1 Nesogale talazaci | reverse complement strand
GTGTTCTGTTTTTTGGTCATGGCAGCTTAAAAGCTACATCCAGCTTTCTCTACATTAGGGGAAAAAAAGTCACTTGGCAGAATACTGCCTTATCTTACTTATGGAAGGGAAACTTGAACAAGACAACATTTCTTGGTGAAGCAACCAGATCTGTTTCTGAAGTGTGGCGTCTTAGGAATTGATGATCTTCTTTCTGAGGGGTCGTGATTCATGTAAGGAACTTCAGGCCCCAGCCCCTTCTCCTTTTGTACGATCTTTCTGAATTCTAGATGCCTAAGCAGCAGTGGAGCTGGCTTAGGGCGGGAGTCTGTTCTTGAGAATCAGGCTGATGAAATCAATCTACATGGCATAAGACATGAGTCCTAGTGATGCAGCAGCTACCTGCAAGGTCAGTAGTTCCAAACTACCAGCTGCCTCTTAAGAGAAAGACTGGGCTTTCTGCTCCTGGAAAGAGTTACCATCTTGGTAACTGACAGGGGCCATTCTACCCTGCTCTACAGAGTGACTGAGCCAGCATCCACTCGAGGGCAGTGAGCCGAGTTGAGTTGACCGGGCATAGATGTGGGCCTTATGGACCCTCTGTAGTTTATCAGGAACTATGTCCAGAAAAAGGGTCACCACCAAGGCTTGCCTGTCATGTCCAGTTCTGGAAGGTCATGTGCCCGTTTAAAGAGAACCAGAGGATGTGGAAAACATAGCTCGGTCCCCTCGAAGAGGGAGCTTTCTGCTACAGTGGGTGAGATGGACTAACTTGTCCTGCTGGCCCTTACAGTCCACTTCATAAGGGAGGACCCAGCCCCAGAGACACATACCTCCTGATGACTCTCTGTTGGCAAGAAAGACTTGATTTCCTTTTCCACTGATTTTCAGCCTTTGTGAAATGTTTGGGTTGCTTTTAACCCAGTGGGGTTAAATCCACCTGCGAACAGGTGGCAACCCCATGACCTAAACAGCCTCCACTGGCATGGCCTCCTGAAGCTGCTCCCCTGTGGGGCTTTGCAGAAACCGCAGCAGGATCCCAGTATCAGAGGAATCCAGCCTCCGCTATAACCTCACAGGTCCCAGGAGACACAGTTGTATGGCAATAATTATTAATTATTATAATAAAGACATAGAGAGCATGATAAAGAGATAATGGAGTCAGACACATTTCATGGTAGCATGCTCTCCTCAGCCCCATCTGGTGACCTATGTGGAGCAGGAATCAGAGAGAGGGGAGGTGAGAGCTTCCGGTGCCAATGGAGGAGGGGGAGAGGAGAGAGAGAGAGCGCTTCTTTATTCTGCCCAAGTCTTATATACCCTTTGGAGCCTTGCAAGGACCCTAATTACAGGTAAGGACATATGTCACAGGAAAGGGTTGTGCTATAGGTACAAGTTATAGGAAAGGGAAGTATAGGGCCCCCATGTGACAAGAGCAGACCCCAGATTCCTGGATATGGCTAAGCAGGTTAGACATTTTCAGAAATTCTGCCCACAGGCTTCAAAGGAAGTGAACCATTGTCCTAACAACAGGGAACCAGCCCTATTGTTTGTGAGAGAGACAAAGGTCTCTGATAGCTGGAGCCTTTAGAGAGAATGACTAACTTCTGATTTCCACAGCAAATGTTAGCAAATGGTTACTATGTTTGCTTAATATTTTGGAGTATATGTAATTGTGAAAAAGTCCTGACTTCACCTCACACACCCCAAAACTTCTGTAGCTCCCTGTCTGCCCTCATTTCAGAAAACACTAAAACACTGACTTACCACCTGCCCTTCTCAAAGCCTTCCTCTGGGCTAGAGGCTGGTCTCTGGTTGAGAAAGCTGCGGCCCAGGTTCTTAAATGTCAGGGATGAACATGCCAAGACACAGGATGGGGAAGCTGGGGGTGCACTGATGCAGACCATCCTCGGGGATCCTTAATGGTCAAGGGAATAAGACAATGGAAGCAAGATCAAGTGCGGATTTACAAGCTCGGCATGTTTTTGCGAACAGACAACAGAATCTATGAGAGAAGGGAGACGGTCGCGCTAAAGGTAAACGTCACACGGTTAGGAAATCTGACTCCGGAATTGAAAACAGCGCCCTCTCTCCAAAGCTAGTGCCTAGAGAGGGCTTGGAGGAAGTACAGTCAGGGTGCTTCTTAGGAGTGAGGTTGGTGACAGCTGGTTTCAGCATATTGCCTGGTCCAGTCCCTGCCGAAGGATAGCACTGCTTGGTAGAGATGGATTGAAGGATGGATTGAAAGGAAAGATGCGCTGCGCTGGGCTGGATTGCCGCGGGGCCACACTAACACTAACGGGCAAACGTGTTCTTAGTGATGAAGCGGGACCAAGCAGAGCTTCGTTCTGTTCTCCACGGGGCACTGAGAGGGGAGCCCACGTGGCAGCTAATGCCAGCCATCAAGAGGCAACTCTACAAAGTAGAGGGTTTCCTGAACCCCAGCCATACCTCTGGCCCCTGAGAGGTCTGCCCTCTGGGCCCTGCTGTCTGCTGTCTCCTTAACCTGGAGGCCGGACATCAGCCGACACCACCTTTTGATTGGCCCGCCTGCCTTTGATTTCTGCGATGCTTCTGAGAATAGCAAATCTTCCGTGTGTCCCCCATGGGGGTCCCTTCTGCTGCCGATGGCTCGGAGGTCCTCTTGAGTGTCCCACGCCGTCTACCTCACTCCTCACTTGCCGCAGGGCTGGGGGTGGGGGCATTTCCCTCCCCACTTTTCCTCCTTTCAGGACCACAGACTCCTTTTCCTGCTTAAGGGCTCAAGTGCTGGATGCCAGGGGCAAGCCACTTTTTCAGGCAAGACTTTCCCCGTCCTGCTGTCGATGTTCTCACTGCCTCCAGTCCACGCATCCATAGCTGCACCCAAAGTGTGTCACCAGCATTCAGATGATGAGATACATACATAGTGACGCGAGTGTTTCCCTCCTCGGGTCCCTCCCTGCGGGTGAGAGCCCCACACCCCCAGGTTGGAGCCATGGGAATAGAGTGTGGGTCCAGCCGGGGGAGCCCCCTTTTCTGAAGGACGCGTCAACTGCTGGCTGCCCACGGGTCTCGTGTGTGTTCTTGGTTTAGCACTGTGCTCCATACCTCATTCCTCAAGGAGTGCAAGTGTTGCTGATTCAGCTATTCAGGGAATGTTTATTCAACAGCTTTTCTCTCTGTGTGTTTCCCAAACCAGCGAAGTCGATTATAAACAGCACTTCACAAGGATAAAGAAAAAAAAGACCCCAAACCCACCATAATAATATTGTGCACAATTTAAGAAAGACATCGTGTCAAAAACCTTTCAGCAAAATGTGGGTGGTGGAGAGGACCCCTTCTTCTCCTGTACTTATTTTTCTGATTTCACCACAGACAGGTGAGAGCTTGTCTGGCACTGGTCCCGGGAGCAGCTTGTGAGAACTGCTATTCTGTGTGACTTTGCGTGTTTGACTCAGAAGAGATATGTGAATCACAGAGAGGCACCTGGCCTGGGAGAAGGGTCTTTGCAAAGACCAAACTCAGTCCAACAAGTCACCACGACACCAGCAGGACTCCCCAGGGTCATTACAGGGTGCCAGTAAGTCGAGTTTTGACTCCCGGTGGCCCTGTGTGACTGAGGAGAACTTCCCTGGTGGGGTGTCCGCGGCGCTCATCTTGATGGGAGCAGATCCCAGGAACTGCTGAATGGTCTCTACGTGCTTCACCATTGGGCCATCAGAACTCTTCACTGCCGCTTGGAGGTTCTGCTTGTGTTCCCTCTGGACCTCAGGTTGCTGTTCTGTAAATTGGGTAGGGGAAGGTGCGCACAGATAATCAAACTGGCCCCTGCTTGTCCTTCCAGGAGGACTGCCTCTCCTTTCAGAGGAGAACCCAGTCTTCCCTGGCATGGAGGGCATTTGTAATGTGAGCAGCCTGAAGTTAGTGAGCCATGGCTGGGAGTAAGTAACCCACAATGGCTTTCCTGAAATAGCTCCCGACTCCCAAAATAAGCCGCATGAACCACTGTTTGGGGTTCCACGAATAATATCATGTGCACAGGGAAATTTGGAGCTGGAACACATGACTCGAAGTAGTTGTCTACATGTATCAATGCACTTAGCTACTAATTGGAAGGTCAACAGTTCAAAACCACCCCCCCCCCCAGCTGCTCCAAGGGGGAAAGACGAGTCAGCCCCTTTCCATATAGAGGACGGTCTCGAATAACCTATGAAGTTGTCCCAATCTGTCTTGTAGCGCTACTATTGAGGGTTTATTGTACATTTGCTGTGACTTCTCGGCTTTGATTACAGCTGGGAGTTCTAGGCTCTGTGTGTGAAAACCTCCTGGGGACTAGGGGACAGGGCAGGACTTCCCCTGAGGGTTTCTGAGACCACAACTCTGTATAGGTATGGAAAGTCTCTCTCTCTCTCTCTCTCTCTCTCTCTCTCTCTCTCTCTTCTGTGGGTATCGAGGACCTGATAATCACGAGCACAAGGATGAAGAAGTGCCCTAAAATCAATTGTAGTCATGATTGCCAAACTCTTTGAAATATATTTAAATCACTGAATTACATAACACATGGATTATAGACTAATAAAACTGTTAAGAATAAAGCAATTCAAAAGTTAAAAACAAACCTGAGAGACAAAAACCAATTCTCAGCCTCTTTCCAGATCATTAGCAGTGTGGACTGGCCAGAAGGGTCTTTTTTCCCTTCTCCCGTTTCAGTACTCTTTATATGTGCAATCCAGTGACATTAATTGCACTCATCATGTTGTACAACCACGGCAACCGCTTCCAGATTTTCCCATCATTCTTGACAGAATCTCAATATTCCCCACTTTTCCTAGTGACCACTAATAAATGTTGGTCTGTATGCATTTGTTTATTTTAGGTTGTTCTCCCTTAGGATATGGGTGTCAAGGGTCATTCTTGTATTTCTGAACCACATCTGCAGGTCTCTCTCTGTCGGGATGACGTTCGATGGTGCATCTTCACCACAGTGGGAGAGAGAGAGGGAGGAAGACGTTCTGTACCTGTAAAGACGTTCTGTTTCTAAAGAGTTGCAGTCTCAGAAACCCTCAGGGGTAGTTCTATGAGACTCCTGCCTCATAGTCCCCAGGAGGTTTTTCACAAACAGATTTTTGTGTATCTGTACTTTTGTGGCTGGGCACTCAGACTCTTTCCTCCCACTTGGCTTTTGTAACCAGTGCTGCAGCGAGCAAACAGTGGTGTACAAGGAATTGTCTGTATTCCTGAGTTCGGTGCCTCCCTTGGTAAATCTCATGGGGTAGATTTGCTGGATCCGATGGTCATTCTGCATGTAACTCTTTCAACAACTGCCTGACGGTTTCCCACAGTGGCTGCACCATTGAATATTTCTGTCTGCAGTGGACCAGGATACCAGTTTCTCCCCTCCCTCACCGACACTTGTTAGGACGGGAATATTTTAAAAATTACTCAGGAGGCCATAATGTGCAGCTCAGGGTGGGAGTCCCTGGACAGACAGGCAAGGTAGGGAGGTGCAGGGTCCATCAGGAACTAACAGGTAACGCAGCAGGCCTGGGGGAGGCTGCATAGGAATGCTTGTTTTTCTAGCAGTGGCACAGCCTGCACCTGCATATCCCTTTAAAGAATGGTTTCATCCTTATTTTCTCATCTCATGCTCAAGAATGTTTGGCCTTGGTTTATTACCTCGGCAAGGATTCTGTAGACATTCTGCCCTGTCTTCAATCAACTGGGGAGATTAATTAAGGAATTGCTGTGCTGTGCAGAAGATTATTGATTCAGTAAAAATTTTTGCCTCCCAGCTCTTGAAACAGTGGCTTTATGAATGATTTGGCTTTTTCAAAGGGTAAAGTTCTGGCAGCTTTGCAGGAGACCATCAATATTAAATAAAGGCTCTCATATCTGTGTAGGATTGGAATTCGCTAGCATATGGGCAATCAAAATAAAGCAAGTGAATGTTAATATCCCAAACTACAGTGCAAAACCAGTTATCATAGTGCCATAGAGGGCATCAGAGCAGAACTGTGCCCTTAAGGTTTTGCATGTTCTGTACTCTTTTGGAAGTAAACCACCAGGCCCTACTTCCTACCTGCCTCTGGGTATAGTCACTTCTTCAAGTTTCTGTTAGCAGCCAACTTCATTATACCACTTAGTCCACTCAAAACCCCACTGCCATCGGGATGATTCTGGTTCAGCCATGACCCAATAGGGCAGAACCCTGGAAGGTTCCCACGGCTGTAAGTCTTTACAGAAGCAGCTGTCAAGGGGTGAGTAGGGTCTAGCTGCCAACCTTCCCATTAGCGGCCGAGGTCTGAGCCAATGCAGCACCCCAAGGGCTCCTTCTGTTCATCTGAGGCCTCACAGGGCCCGAGGAGTGCCCATACCTCGGTGCTTATTGAAGAAACCGGGCATAGAGACACCCTATGCAGCGCTCACCAGGCGCTGTATGATACAGGCTCCTGCAGCTGTTTTGGCCTGCTGGTGGCCGATATACTTTAAAAATTCTTGTCCTGAGAGTGTCTAGTCACCTCTTTAAATAGGAGGCACACCCAGCAGAGGGTGCAAGGAAAACCAAGGGGAATGCTGCCTGCCAATTGTGAGAGGATTTTCACTAAATAAAGACCAGGCAGGCCTTTCCAGTCCCTCATGAGATGGAGCTGTATTGGAGTGTGCTTTGTCCGGCGGGAATTCCCTATGAGGTTTTCTTGTTTGCGGCACCTCCGGCACTCTCTCCACTGCAGGTGAAGCAAAACAGACTAGGAAACCGGGTGGCTGTCCAGTGCCCATTCTTGGAACACCCTGCCTTCCACCCCTGTAGCTAAACTGGCGAGCGACTGTCACCTCTTGGGGTTTCCTTCCTCCACATCACACCCACTCAACTCTGTCCCGAGAGCGGGGAGAGACGTGGGGTTATGCAAGGTAGCAGGGTTCACTTCTGAAGGGGCCAAACCAGACCTCCTGCCACAGAGCCTCCTCTGACTCATGGTGACCCTGCAGGACAGAGTGGAACTGCTCCAGCCGGTGCGTCTTTAGAGTGACAGACTGACTTGCCTGTCACCCTCTGAGCAACTGGAGTGCCTTCCCCAGAATTCCCCCTCCAGATCGAGTGAGTCTCGCTCAAGTAGCCAACCGTCCCAGTAGCCTCCGGCAGAGCCAGTACCATTCATGTGGGGCCACAACCTGCCTTTTTCTAGCTCCCTCCGTCGGAAATGAGCCCCTTCTGTGGTGAAGCTGTGGGTCTGCCTAGGGATCCCAGTCTCTTCTTGGCCTCACTGTGGTTTTGTGCTTGGTGCATTGACTGTAAAGTGACCAGCGGAGGGTCCAAGACCCACATGATCCCAGCAAACACCACTGGTGACTCAATGGTTAATTGCTTGACCGCTAACCAAAAGCCGTGGTTAGAATACATCAACTGCTCCATGGGAGAAGGTATGGCCGGGTGCTCCCAAAAAGTCTACAGTTATGGAAACCACAGAGGGCAGGTATCCTTTGTCTGAGAATTGACAAAGTTCACTTGATATGATATATATGTGTGTGTGTATATATACACAGATATATATATATATATATATATATATATATTGTTTTTATGAAGCTTTTAGCCTGAAAAGTTATTCTTTAAGCACTGTCTTCTTGTTAACCAGTCGCCATCTGGGTGTGATGCAGGGCCACCCCGTATGTTTAAGAGTAGACCTGGGTTGCCCATAACTCGGTTGATTTCTGCAACATAGATTGCCAGGCCTTTCTTCCACGGTACCTCTGGGATAGACTCAATCCCTCAACATTTAGGCTAGCACCCTTTGCAGCACTAGGAACATCCAGACAAGACTAACCTGAAATGAAGCTCCCACAGAAAACACGAGAACAGGCAAATAGGATTCTTCTTAACACAGAGTGGCGGTCAGAGTATAGTCACTAGATCAGCTTGCCCTGGGAACGTCATTGTGTAAGGCTGTCAGGGACTGAGTTGTACACAACCTCCCCCAATAGACATGATATAAATCCTGACTCCGCCCTGCAAAAACTGAACAGTGAGCAAGGAAGAATGAAGATAAAGTGATGTCTTTGCATTATGGTGCTGGAAAGGGCTCATGAGAGTACTATGAGCTGCCAGAAGAATAAACAAATGTCTTGGAGGCTGTACAGCCAGAACGTTCCTGAGAGGCAAGGGTGGCAAGACTCGTCTCATTTACTGTGGACACGTTACCAGGCGGGACCAGTTCCTTGAAGGACATCAATGCAAGGTAAAGGAGAAGGGCAGCAAAAGAGGAAAGAGGAAGACCCGCGGTGATCTGGATAGACCCAGTGGCTGTCACAGCAGCCTCAGACCGATTGTGAGGACAGGCCCAGGGGTACCTCACTCTGTGACCCAGGGGGCCCTGGGAGTCGGAACCCACTTGCTGGCTGATGACAGCAGCAGCAGCTGTGACTTCCATCTGTGGTGTTTCTGCTTTTGTTTCCACAGCACCCTTGGGACCCCCACCTTGTATCTACCGAATCAGCAACTCTGGCGCGTGGGCCCCGCCCCCTGTAGTTTTTCAAGCACTGGGGGGTTCTGATGTATGGTCAAGCTTTGCTTACCTACCTCTATCTTTACAGGTAGCAGTTAGTGACCTTTCCGGTTTAAAGTGTGGTAACTCTGAAAGCCAGCGTTTGACACAGACAAGGGGAGTCATAAAGGTGGCGGTGGGCAGAAGAAGACAACCCAGGAGCCCTTTCAGCTGCTGTCCCAGAAGTAACTTTCCCCCTGCCTCATCCCTGAGAGAGGACTGGGCATGCAAAGTGTCTTCTTTTGTCTACCGAATGTCCTCGAGAACTGATTATGCAAAATGCTAGTGGGAGCGCTGTAGTTCTGGAGGGACTGACCTGCCCATCCACGGGGTCAGCGGCGGTGTGCCAGGCGTGCCTGCCAGCGGCACAAGCATCTTACTAAATTTGCAAGTTTCTCCTAAAATGGAGTAGATAAAAGCCCAGACTACAAGGATGAGATTTAATGTAACCAATCATCAAAAGGACAGCTTCTGGCTAGGAAGGGGCAAGAGAAGTCTTGTCCCTGACACTGGATTATGAGCCTGAAGGTGGGCTGTTTGAACCTATACAGGGGGTCCCGCAAGAAAGACCTGGTGGTTGGTTCAGGGAAGTTTATTTCCAAGACAGCAGATGGGGGCAGTTCTACCCTGTGACATCAGGGGGTTGTCATCTCCTTGGTTGATAGTGGGTTTGGTGTGGCGACTGTTCAGAAAGGGCATCTCGGTCAATCCTGTCACCCTTGGCTTTAAACCTGGGCCTGCCATCATTATGATTAGCTTCTGACGGTGGACGAATGGACTCCGTCCTAGGAAGGGAGGCTTTAACAAAATAAGCTTCATGAGAGCATTAGTCTCCAGAGTTTCACTGCAATTATGTAGTGAATTCTGAGGCCAGGCTGTCTCTGGCCAGGACATTCTGTAAAGGGTAGTGTTGCCAAGATTCTGACATCTTAAATGTCTGTCCATGGGGCCTGGCGGCTCCGACGGCAAGAGGCCGCACACACAAATGGACAGGGGCAAATTAAACTTGTAGCAAACCCAAACTCCTTGCACAGGATGATCTTCTAAAAATGATCGCCACCACCTGCCAATGATCCCTTTCTGGAACCTTGAGGAAGGCCACCCGGCCTGCCACACAGACAGTCTGTCGCCATCGCGGCACCTTCGGCATCATCGCAGGGTGTTCTGTGCTGTCGCTCTTGCTGGGGCGGTAGCTGTGTGCGCACGCCCTTTTGTTCTGCTTGACTGTGGGGCCTCAGTCTTTTCACCAAGTCTCCTAGCAGAGTGCCTTACTCAGTTTCTGCTTCATAATGATCTTCGAATGGAAGCCACTCCACCTTCTGGCGGATCCGGGGCCTGGGGTTGCTTGGAGGCACAGACGGTTCCCACTCTGGCCTGGCGCTTAAGCCTTGGGCTGCTCATTGTAAGGTCGGCAGTTTGAAACCTCCAGCCGCTCTGTAGGAGAAAGAGGACGCTTTCTACTCCTGTAGAGTATGCCAAAGGCACAGGGGATGGGAGGTGGGAAAGTAATGGGGAGCTGATCACAGTGAGCACAAGGAAGAAGACAAGGTTCTAAAATCGACTGCGGTGATGATCGTATGACTTTCTTTAATAGGATTAAGCCCTGGAGTTGTCTGATATATGAATTATGTGCCAAGAAAACTGGTGGGGAGGGGGGAGAGGAGCAGTCTCAGAAACTCACAGGGGCAGTTCCATCCTGTCCTCTAGGTTCCCTATGGGTC
>PVJH01049675.1:0-10208 GCA_004026705.1 Nesogale talazaci | reverse complement strand
GGGAGGACCCCCGTGACAGCTCCTCGCGCCCCATCGCCACCTGCCCTTCGGCAGCCATTGAGTGAACTCCGAGGACGGCTCTTAACCAGGCCATGGCGACTTCCAGCAGTCCCGAGGGAGATAGAACTGCACTCTGGGGAGTCACCAGGCCTTTCTTCCGAGACACTTCTTAGCAGACCCCACCCAGGAGCCTTTGGGTAAGCAGCCTGGCAATTCGACTTAGCCATTTTCACGCCCCTAGGAAAACCATAATTTAAATGATTATCTCTCAACCCATCTCCAAGTGGCTGCAGCAGGGGCGGGGCGTCCTTCCTCCCCGCCCCGCCCCCACTGGCTCCTCCTCTGGCCCCGCCCTAGCCCCACCCAGACCCCGCCCCCGACTCCTTCCCCGCCCCACTCCAACCCGGGCCCCGCCTCCAGCTCCTCCCCCGGGGCGGGCCTCGGCGCCCGTGGCCCTGGCCCTGGCGGCGGCGGCGGCGGCGGCGGCAGAGGCTCCTTGCGGCTGCTCGAGGCTCCGTTGCGATGGAGCCGGGCCCCGCGCGCCCCGCGCCCCCCGCGCCCCCCGCGCCCCGGCCGCGGTCCCCCGCAGAGGCTGAGGCTCGCGGCGCTGAAGGGCTGCTGCGCCGTTCGGGCTCGGGCTACGAGGGCAGCACCAGCTGGAAGGCCGCGCTGGAGGGTAAGCCCGCGCCCGCCGCCCGCCCGATGCGGGCCGGGCCTCGTCCGCTGCCGGCTGGGGCCTGGGTCCCGCGGTCCGCCGACCCCGCCTCCTGCACCGCCACCCTCACCTCTCCGCCCCTCGCCCACCGGATCGCTTGTCCCCGCCGCCCCGGTCCAGCCCAGGTTGGGTGACCCCCCCCCCATCCCCACCACTGGGGCCCGCAGCCCCCACCTCTGGGACAGCGATCTTTAGCCCCTCGCCCTTGCTGCTCAGGCACAGGCCCCTCTTGCCCCATCCCCGGGGCCAGGACTCTCATTCTTTCTGCTTCCCGCCCGCCCGCCCTGCCCGGGGCGGTCACAGTCACCTTGGCAGGTGTCTGGGTGGTGCGGGGCCGGGGAATCGGGAGGTTGATTTCTCGGCCATTGGGTGTCACACGAAGCGGGGGGGGGGCCAAGCGGCTGGGGTCACCTAGAACCTAGACCATTGGCCAACTCTTTGACCTTGTGGGCAGGCTTGGGGCTGGAGAGAAGGTGTGGGCAATGGCAGGGTCTCAGCTGCAGACCTGAGTGGCATCCGGGGGTGTTGGTGGGGGAGCAGATTCATGGACCTCCTATCAAGGTCATGGACCCAACCGGCCCAGGGACCACCTGGGGTCAAGGAGCAGTCACAAGGGGGAGAGAGGGGTTCAGCTCCTGAGCTCCTGCTGGGCTGGTGAGATTGGAATGGGGCAGGTGTGTGTGTGTGTGTGTGTGTAGGGTGGGAGGTGCTGGGCACAGGGAGGCAGGTGCCCAGGCCTTGCCACACGGGGTGGACTTCATTCTGAAGAGAGCTGAGCCTGGGGCAAGAGGTGGGTTTGCTGGGTAGTGTGAGCCTGAGAGAGGCCCTGGGGGGCAGGGAGGGTTCAGAGCTCAGCTAGGAGGTGGGTGGTTAGGGTCCACGCAGAGGTGTTTGGAGAGAGGCCTGGGAAGCTCCTGTGATCTAAAAGGTCGAGGCTTGAAGGCTGCCTACAGCAAGCAGTTCTCCGCACATGGGTTTGCTCTGGCCTGGGGTTGGGGAGGCTGGACCCAGGTTGGGGCTCAGAGGGTGGAGGACTGGGCTCCCACAGCCAGGCCAGCAGACGGGGAGAGGTTGGCAGTCCGGAAAAGACCTGGAACCAGGCACAGATACCACATCGGGAAGAAAAGGTGGAAGAGGGCAGACAGACAAGCCCCCTGCCTGCACCACTGTCGAAGATGTGGGGCTGGGTTTGCCCCAGGACCCTGGGCTTCCCTCCTGGATGAGGCTCATTTCTCCTGCTGATTTGTTATTCATTCACCCACCCATCCATCCACTCATCCATCCATCCATCTATCCTTCCTTTCACCCACCCGACCATCCATCTGTCTATCCACCCTTCCATCCATCCGTCTGTTCATCCATCCATCCATCTCCATTCTGAGGGTCTTATCAGCCTCAGTGGTTAGGGCAGGAGCTCAGGGAATACCTGGCTTCTATGTGGCCTCTTCCCGCTGGTTCCCATCCTGGCTCTGGCCCCATCTTCTTGAGTGAGTGACTGAAGTCTCTCAGGGGGCCCCTCACAGAACCCAACCCACTCCCATGCTTGAAACCACCTACCTGTGGTCCACTGCCCCCCACCCCCCAACCCCCCGTCCTGTGCTTGCTCTGGGCTCATGACACCTCCAGTCACCCTGTTCCCCGAGAGCCATGAGGAGAGCCTGTGGTCCTGGAGATATGGCATCTGGGGCCTGTGTGGGGAGAATCTGGAGGCAGAGACCTTGACTCTGCCCTCTCTCTGTTCTCTGCAGACCTCCTCAGAGTCTCCCATTGCCTGTGGGGGACAGAGGGGAGCTAGGAATCAGCTGGTCCTCTCAGATAGCTGTCTTCAGCCCTGTGCCGGCCTTTGGTCTCACCCCCACCTTATTCCCTTCTTTCCCCAAGCGTTTGCTGAGAGCCATGCTGAGAGCCAGGCTGGGAATGCCGTGTCCTCCTGGGACCTGCAGGCAGGGCTGAGGCAGCTTGGGCCCGGACCACAGTGTGTGGAGGTAGGCCAGAGCCAGGAGGGCCCACCCTGGGTCCCTGTGGCCACAGACTGGCAGGGTTTCCCTTGAGGGAAAGTTGTTAGGCCCTGGAGTGACCCCTACCTCTCAGGGCTGCGTGGACACAGGCTGGACCTTGCATGGGTGGTGTCTGCTCTTCCTGGCCCCCTGGACTTCCCGGCGTCTGCAGCCCTGGTGATGACACAGGACAAACTGCACCTTCAGACTCCTGGCCTGTCTGCTTTGAGCCCACCCCCACCCCCACCTGGGGTTGCTGTCCTCAGACGGAAGGTGACCCCATGTAGATCAGACCCGATATCGTGCTTTCCCGTGACTGTTGCAAATCCAGGGATTTTCACCCACTGATCTCCAGCAGCAGGTCACCGGGCCCGTCTTCCCAGAGCGCCTCAGTCCTGAAGCACCACAGAGGTCTGTCCGTATCACCACACTCAGGCTCCCTGGCAGATGGCTGCTGGCACTGGGAGATGTGCCCTGACAGAGGATGGAACCCAGGCGTCCTGCCTGGAGGAGAAACTCCAGCATCTGAGTCACTTTTTCCCTAAGGAACAAGTCCATGCGGTCAGCCCCGCTGATGCAGGACCCAGGGCCTGCAGGGCCTGCTGAGCCCAGGGCCTGGCTTGTCCACGCTGAAGGGACCCACACAGAGGCCCAAGTGCCATGATTCCAGCACACAAAATGCTTGTCGAGCAACCTCTGGATGCCTGAATGGACAACTGTTAGCTCCCTGACCAGTCCCCTCTGCCTTCCCGGGGTCATACCCTTTTTTTTTTTTTTTTTTTGGCATCACTGCTCTCCGGTGGTGGGAGTAGGAGGCCCAGCCCCACTGCTGGAATTGAACCTCCGTCCCAGTGGCCCGCAGTTCCGCGCACAACCACTATGCCACCGGGGCTCAGCCCCACACCCTTTTACAGATGAGGATTCTGCCCTGCAGACCTGCGCAGCACCCTGCAACCGAGGACACATGGGTTGCTGACACATGGAGTTCCTTTCCGGGGTTTGTCACAAAAGCCCTGTGATGGGAAATCTTGTCCCCTTCCCCGAGTTGACCAGGGACATTTGGCTTCAGAAGGGTCACTCAAAGCCAACTCACCGCTGTCCATTCCATTCTGTCTCATGGGGTAGAACTGTCTCTGTGGGTCTCTGAGGAGATGTGCCTTTTTATGAGAGTGGAGAGCCTCATCTTTCTCTTAGGGAGAAACTGGTGGTTTCAAACTTCCGGCCTTGTGGTTCGCAGCCCAACACAATAACCCACTGCGCCACCAGGGGTTCTTGGGAGGGCCATTGTGGTGGTCAGATTGTGCTGCAGACTTTCATAGCAAGTGCCCTCCCCTTGATCCGCAGAGGGATGCCCCCTTCGGTGGGGGTGGACACCCTCACCCCCTCACACATCAAGCACCCGGGGGGCTTCTGGAATCACAGGCCACTGCACGAGCCCCACCGAAGCCCTGGGTCAGTTCTGCAGGACTCTCACTTCTCCTCAGGGAAGAGCTGAGGAAGGTGACCCCAAGCTCCAGCCGGCCTTCCGGACCTCGGGGGGGTGACGCAGACTAGGGCTATTTCTGGCCTGGGGGTGGGTATGCCTAGCCCAGGCTATCGATCCCCAGTGTACCCCGATTCTGAATTTTTAATGTTGAAAGTTTCCTGATTAGTTAGAAACCCACAACTTCCCGATCGAAAAAACCACACACCTGCATTTAGCAGAGCATCTGAGAAATTTCAAAATGACCGAACTCCCTGGCTGGTCTGGCCAGGCTGCTGCTCTGCGCTCTGAATTCGGCATGTCAGCTGGGAGCCACCTGGGGCTCTGAGGGCGTGGTGGGGCTCCGGCCCTCTGAAGTTAGCTGGGGAGTCCAAATGGCATAGTGGTTACAAGTTGGACTGTCAACCCCAAGGTCAGCAGTTCAAACCCCCAATCATTCCGAGGGAGAAAGAGGAGGCGTTCTATTCCCGTAAAGAGTTACAGTCTCGGAAACCCATCAGGCCAGTTCTCCCCTGTCCTGTAGGCTGGCTTTGACTCTGAAATAACGTGAAGACAGTTTGTTGTTGTTGTTGTTAATATTAGCTCAAGCTAGTGAGAACATAAATTTCTGGTCTGATCTTCCTCCTGTAGTTAAAGGGTTCAGTATTGGGTGGGATGGTTGGGCCCCTGCAGCCTCATGGGACACAGGGCACCCTTCAGCCTGCGCGGCACCCCTGTCCACACTGTAGCTCAGAAAAGAATGAAGAGGCACCTGTGTCCTGGCTGGAGCCCTGGTGGGGCCGTGGGTGGCACGTCGGCCTTCTAATCACAAAGTCTGCAGTTCGAGACTGCCAGCCCCTTTGTAGAAGAAAGAAAGACTTTCTATTGCTATAATCAGTTATAGTCTAGAACGCTACAGGGGCAAGTCTACCATGTTTAGCAGAATTGACTCGATGGTGGTGAGTCGTGTGTGTGTGTGTGTGTGTGTGTGTGTGTGCAGATCGCCTGGCCCTAGAGAAACAGGTATGTGTCCCTGTGGAATTCCCATCTTGGTTGTGTTTAGGGCCTGAGCATGGACATCGTCCTTCAGGTGCCCCAAGTTCCCTCTTGCTGCCAAATCGTAGAAACCTCTCCAACAAAAATACTCCGGTACAAAGCTGCTGGCTCTCCACTCATCCTCCACCGAGGTCTGGCCACTTCCGAGGGCAAAGTTTCCATATCGTCCTCAGGGGGCCGTGGTGGCCAGATCAAGGCTGAAGGGTAGGCAGGGGAGGATTTCCCAGCGACGTTCTGGCTGCCCTGGAAGGGTGAGGAGGTGCATTGTTCTGAGAGAGACAGATTGCTCCGAGCAACTCAGCTGGTCTTTTTCTCACCGATGCAGCTTCCCTTGTGATTGATCATGATCCCCGTAAGACAATACGTGAGTGTGTTGGTCTGGGTAGACTAGAGAAACAAATTCATAAACACGCATCTGTATATAACGGAGAGGTTCATATACAAGAGAAATGGAACATTGAGAAAGCAACCCAGTCCAGTCCAAGGTCATAAGTCCATTAGTCCATATATCTGATACCAATCTATAGAATCTTCCAACTCATGAGGCACGTGCAATGACAATCACAGACCGGTGGGTGCAGAGTCTTATGTATCCAGTGGCGGTAGAAGCACCTCAGCGCTGGTAGGGGTCTCCTTGTGGCTTCTGAAGCATCTCAGCATTGGCAGGAGTTTCCACATGGTTCTCTGGTCCCAGAGGTCTGGTTCCATCAGGGTAAGCCCATGTGGCTTCTCCTCAGGCTCCTTCAGGACTCAGGTTCTATCAGCGTGCTGCCATCTTGTCAGGAGCACATCTGGAAGGGACTGAGTCTGTAGACTCTCACCTCCATGGGGGAAATACCGAGAGAGTTCCCAGAATTCTCAGAGAAAGCCACGCCCGCACAGAGGCCTCATTGGCGATCTCCAGATGGACAGGCTAGACTCCACCCCTAGAATCCCCGTGCTGAAATTGACACAGATCAGAGGCTGCCACGATGAGTGTCCTGTGAGAAAATCTATCAGGATGGCCACTTTAGATCCCCTCCCCCAAATAGTCACCGTAACCTCCGCTTTGAGTAGGAGCAGTCCAGCAGACCCCCTTTCCAGAGCTTCTGAGTGGACCTTTCCTTGGAAGCCACCCTCGGGGGACTAAGAAAGTATAAGACTGGGAGTACTCGTCTGCTGCCGTCCACTGACCCGATCACCCCACTCACGCCCATCAGGCCAGTCTGACTCTTAGCCACCCTGCTGGGCACACGCGCTGTCTCACGAGTTTCTGACACGGTGACTTTCTTCCTCTCCATGATTTTGGGAGGTTACTAGGGAAGTTAGTGGGTTGTGGCACATCAGGGTCAGAGAACTAGGGATCCAGCTCGTTTGTCTGCAGGCTTATCTTCTCTAGCCCTCGGTCTCTCAGCCTTGTTCCATGGGCCTCCGTCTCGTGTCCTGGTCCGCTTCCACGTCCTAGTCTCATTACAGGACTAGAAAGCCTCGTCTCAGCGTGGAAGCCACGATGCTCCCAGGGCCCCTTCCACTGAGCACAGAGACAGACCCGGGCACCTTTTTTGCATCACTGCCCTCTGGTGGGAGTAGGAAGCCCAGTCTTGCTCCTGGAGAGCTGCTGCTGGATTTGAACTGCCAACCTTGTGGGCCAGAGTCCCGCACACAACCACATGCCACCGGGGCTCAGCTGACCTGAACACCTTTTATCCCTGCATGTATGAGCTGGAATTCTAGCAGCAATACTTTGGACCTCCCCTTTGTCTTTTGAGGGCCAGTGGGAGCTCTGCCATCTAGAGGTGAGGGAAGGCCAGTCCTTACCCTAAGGAAGCTTCTGAATCCATCATCATCATCATCATGTTGGCAAGCAGCTAAGGTTTGTGGCGTATGTGTCACTGCCAGGCACTGTTCTAGGCACCGGATCTTCTTACAACCCAAAGAGGTGGCATCCTGGGTGGGTTTGTGTCTCCTCAAAAGACATGTGCCCCTCCGAACCCTGGGTCTCTGTGGACATGGCCTCCTTTGGAAATAGCGTCATCTTGATGCAATGCATTGTGAAGACGAGTTCATCCCAGATGAGAAGAGAGAAGACAGAGAGGGGAGACTGTCATGGGAAGGGAGAGGTCGACACTGGAGTGATGATACCACAAACCAAGGAATGCTGGGAGCCACCAGAAGGTAGACAAGACCAGGAAGCCTCTTCCCCAACAGCTTCCAGAGAGAGCGTGGTCCTGCCCACAGAACCGTGAAAATACATTTCTGTTGAATCAAGACCACAACGCAGTTTGTGATCGCGTGTGCCAACAGGTGAGAAAAAGGACGGGGCTTATTGTCAGATAGAAACTGGTGGAAGGAACCCTTGAGGGCCTGGGTCTTCAGTCTGGAGGGTGAGCTCAACCCCCCTGCCTCCGTTTGCAGCCCAACCCCAGACAGTTCTGCAGGGGAACAGAAACACCAGGGAGAGCCACACCCCTGGGAAGCACCAGCCATTTGAGACCCAAAGGGCAACCATTTGCCTCGAGACCCCGTTTAGAACGCTTAGGAAGGAAAGCGGCATCAAAACAGGACACACGCGGGAGGAAGCAGGACCCAGAGATGTTCTGTTGTGGGGATGGCAGCCAAGGGTGTGTAATGAAACGCGTGAATTCTAAGTCTTCCCTGGATTCACAGGGAGGGGCCGTGGTGGCCGGTGGCATAACAGGGAGCTGATGTCGGGAAGTTCCAGAAGGAAAAGAATGCTTTGAAACGGATCGTGGTTGCAATTATACAATACTCCTTGATGTGACCAAGTGGACTATGGGGTGATATGATGTCTGTATCAACTTCCAATTAAAATCAATAAAGAGGGGCTGAGCCCCGGTGGCGTAGTGGTTGTGCGCGGGACTGCGGCCCACTGGGATGGAGGTTCAATTCCAGCAGTGGGGCTGGGCCTTCTACTCCCGCCACCGAGAGCAGTGATGCCCCCCCCCAAAAAAAAATAAAGAGAAAAAGGAGGCAAATCTAGCTGACTGCCAGGATGCTCCGCTAGGCAGTGCCTGGTCAGCCTGGGATACCATCGGCCTTGAGGACAGCAGCGGGGACAGCACAGCCCGAGGGCAGGCTGGCCCCACTTTGCCGCTGGACCCCGCCTGTTGTCTGCTCTTGCTCAGGAAACCAAACCCACTGCCATCCAGGTGATCCTGTCCCACGGCGACCCAAGGAGACACAGCAGAACGTCCCCTAGGGGTTCCAGAGCTGCGCATCTGTACAGCAGACCCACCGAGAGGCTGGTGGGTGGGAACATCGCTCTAGCCGTCCAGCACTTAGCCGCCGCTGCTCGTAACACGTGTGCTGGTTTGAATATACTTTTTTTGGGCATCATTGCCCTCTGGTGGTGGGAGTAGGAGGCCCACTCTTTGCTCCTGGAGAGCTGCTGCTGGATTTGAACCTCTAACCCAGTGGGCCGCAGTCCCGCGCACAACCTCTACGCCACCGGGGCTCAGCCCATGAATATGCTTTTACAAATCGCGCAATCGTCAACACAATCATTTTAGAACATTTCCTTCACGTCTCTACCCATTGCTACTAGCTCCCCATTCTCTCTCCCAGACTCCCCCTGTCGTAATACTAAGACACGATTAATCTAGTTATTAACCCCATAGATTGGCTTATCCTGTATTTCACATGAAGAAAACCGTACAACCCCACCACAACAATAAAACACAGAAAAATCTCTATCCAAAAGAAAGCAGAAAACAGTAAGAACTAGAACAAGGGGCTGAGCCCTGGTGGTGTAGTGGTTGTGCGCGGGACTGCGGCCCACTGGGATGCTGGTTCGATTCCAGCTCCACGGAGCAAAGGCTGGGTCTCTACTCCCACCACCTGAGGGCAGTGAAGCCAAAAAAAAAAAAAGAAGAAGAACTAGAACAAATTGAAAATGGGTCAAAAGGGAAAACAAATGATACGATGTTAAAATGTAACCTAATTAGACCTGCATTAATTCACTCTCTGAGACTTGCTGTCAGAGGGCAGTACTTAGTGGTCACATCCCAGCCAATGATCGGTGCGCAGGTCCAGTGAATTATGTACTGTGGCTCTTCTAGCCAAAGTCCCCAGCCCCCCACGCCCCCACCAAGCCACAACCTTTCCTGGCCGGGTCTAGTAAGAAGATGGGGGCAGATACTGAAAGGATCAGCCTGTGAGTGAAGGATTTGCAAACAGGATTCCCCTGAGTGGTGTCCTGCTGCACTGTAAAAGGAGCCCTTGGAGAAGCAGGGGGAGGAATCTCATTATTAGCCAGAGCCAGGAACAAAGCGGGTCCTTTGGACCCAGATTCTTTTTTTTTTTTTTTAGGCATCACTGCCCTCAGGTGGTGGGAGTAGGAAGCCCAGCCTTTGCTCCTGGGAGCCGGAATTGAACCTCCATCCCAGTGGGTCGCAGTCCTACGCACAACCACTATGCCACCGGGGCTCAGCCCTGGACCCAGATTCTTGTGAGTGAACCTGGACCCAGAAGACAGCGGTACCATCAGAGGAGCCCAGCAGAACCAAGGACAGAGTACAGAACAACAGCATGATGGATTTAGCAACCCAACGGTCCAGTGAATATGAGTGTTTTTGTGCAGGAGGCAGGCTTGCCGAGCGGAGTACCTCTGGGGGCTTCTTTGAGGGTGCAGGACTTGCTGACCTATGGGAGCGGAGTGGAGTGCTTTCTGGAGTGGGGTGCCTCTGGGCATTGAATTTAGGGAGCTGGGTTCGCTGATCCACAGAGCTTAAGCAGAATGCTTTAGGGTTGAAGCTCACAGCAAACTGGTATGCCCTTTGGGCATTTAGGATCAACCCTGAGACTTTGTAACGAGTCCTGATAAACAACCACCCTGAGCATTTTTCTCTGCCTTTACAACGGGTTAGCTTCCTTAATAAACCCTTTGATGGTGAATTTTGTCCGTGAATTTCTGTGCGGCCATTGCAATGGATTTAGAAACTAGCGATAAATTCTAGAACACCAATTAAGGCAGCAACAC
>PVJH01049674.1:0-10180 GCA_004026705.1 Nesogale talazaci | reverse complement strand
TCAAATTATCTCCCTGAAGACATCAGCAAGCAGACCCTACTGCCTGTCCCACCGTAGGCGGGGGCTCCCTCGCTGCTGTGAGGGACAGTGGATTGCTTCACCTGAAAGCTTACACTAAATCAAGTTTCCAGCTCAAGGACAATGAAGGGTAGGTCGCCATCACCCATCATGAATCTAGGATCTTCCCCCCTTGTCACATACATACCCATAGTCCCTCCTCTTCCTGTAATGTGTAGACCCCTAGATCACCCCCCTCCCATTACTGTATTACCTATAGTATAACCGCTTCCTGTGACATGTCTTTACCTGCAATCAGGAGGCTTGCCCGCCCCCCAAAAGATACATAAGCCTAGGTCGGAAATAAATCACTCTTCCCCGCCCACGCTGTGCTGTGCTGCGTGAGCACCTGGTTGTCGAGATCAGGGCCGTCCAGGGGGTGAGCGTGCTACCATGAAATGTGTCTGACTCCTTTCTTTCACTCTTTTTCTCTGACCTTACTGTAACTTTGATAGATCTTAACCGTAACATTGTGCCTACTGGACCCACAATAGTAGAGGGGCTGGCTCCCCCCACACATACCCATAATCCATTCTAACTCATCCCAATCCCACATAAGAGTACAGAGGGTTTCCCAGGCTGTAAATCTAAAGGCCGTGCCTTTCTCCTGCAGAGTAGTTTGGTGTGACCTACTGACCTTTCAGGTAGCAGCCAAGCATCTAACAGTGCTCCTCTAGGGCTCGTTGGGTTTTCCAAACTCTTGGTAAACTCTCGAGACTAGAGAGCCAATCCTGGTCCCTCTGAACAGTTTTAAAATCACTCAAGAGCTGGGCTGAGCCCCGGTGGCGTAGTGGTTGTGCGCGGGGCTGCGGCCAACTGGGACGGAGGTTCAATTCCAGCAGTGGGGCTGGGCCTCCTACTCCCACCACCGGAGAGCAGTGATGCAACCACCCCCCCCCCCCCCAAAAAAAAATCACTCAAGAGCCTTCAGTGTTTTTCCAAACAAATGAAAGAATCACCTTCTAGTGTTTTCAACAGGGCTTCAGAATCGCACATCACACTGAAAGAGCTGCACATGGCTTGAGAGCCGCAGTTTGCCGACCACTGTCCAGGGTATCTAAAAAGGAATGCAGGCCAGCTACTACTTAATGTCAGCACATTGAGATCCACTCAGACTTCAACATGTGCTGTTTTAACTCAATTTTCTATAGCAATAAGAAATACTAGGAATATCAATCTAAGATAGACAGGATAAACAATCCCGAGGAGAAAATAATGGGACCAACAGTTGGGGGAGGGGGGAGAGAGTGGTGGGGGAAAAGGCGGAGGGAGCCAACAAACCCAGGGACAAAGAAACAAGTGATCTAAAGTTGATGGTGAGGAGGGTGTAGGATGCCTGGTGGGGCTTGGTCAAGGGCCATGTCGCTGAGAGGAATTACTGACAGCTGAATGAAGGTCGAACATAATAGTGAAACAAGAGGAAAGTAAAAGTAAACACAGGAAAGAACTAGGAGGCAGAGGGTATTTATAGAGGTAGAAATACAGGTATGTTCATATGTAAATATATTTGTATATGCTAGGGACACAAATCTATGCACGTTAAAATAGGAAGGTAGCAGATGGATACTGGGCCTTTACTCAAGTACTCTCTGAACACAAGGACACGTTGTTCTGATAAGCTGGCACTCTGATGCTCAATGCACCTGCCTGATAGGATTGCTGAAGACAAAAATGGGTGCATAAACAAACATGGTGGGAAAAGCTGATGGCGCCTGGCTATAAAAAGATAGTGTTTGGCATGAAGATAAAGAGGTCATCTAGCCGGGAACCAACCAAGTCCACATTGCAGCAGCACACCATCCTGTGTGATGACGAGGTGTCTGTGGCTTCAAGTATCAGAAGACCCAGAACAATCAGATAAATGAGAACAGGTGGGGCAGAGCGTTGCAGATCCAAAGCTCATCCATACACAATTGGACACCCTCATAGAAGGCTCACAAGGAAGGGACAAGCCAACCAGGGTGCAGCATAGCACCAACAAAGCATGTAAGATCCTTCAAGTTCTTTAACGCTTCATCTGTTCAAAGCTGCTGGTCCAGAGCATGTACACTGGCAGACAGGTGCTCTCAATACACGGAATCCAGGGCAGAGAAACCCCTCAGGAACAATAATGGGAGTAGCAACACCAGGAAGGCAGAGGTGAAAGTGGGATCCAATCACAATGATCGATGTATAACAACCTCCACCCCCACCAAGGGGAATGACAACAAAAATGTGGGTGAAGGGAGACAGCGGTCAGTGTTAAGATACAAAAATAATAATAATTTATAAATTATCAAGGGCTCAAGCAGAAAGAAAATGTCTTGAAAAGGTTGATGGTAACATATGCACAAATGTGCTTGGCACCATGGATGTATGGATTATGCTAAGAGCTGTCAGAGCCCCTAATTAAAACAAAGAGAAAACCGCAATGAGCACGAGGAAGAAATATTCTAAAACTGTAACAATCGCACAACTATTCTTAATAATTGTACTGGTTATATATGTGAATCACATGCCAAAAAATAAATTGTACACACTTAAATATAAAAAAGAACCCCAATAAAATGACTTAAAAAAAGAAAATATATTGAATTTCCACTTCAATATATATAAAGGCTATCACTGTGCAACACAATTTTGGTGTATACAAAAAGTTCATTTATTAGAAAAACCTTTCCCACATGCCCAAATATAACAATGTATGAGTTAGATGAGCTTACATGAGAGTTCTAAATACTTACTGCTTTCTAGAGTTTCCACTTTTTATGAGTCCCTCCACATTTTACAACAGATGGTTTTCATGTAATCTGAAGACTTTGCTTCTCTGGTATGCAGTAAGGTAAAAGTGAAAACATCACCATATTCTTTCCTACGGTTTATGACTTAAAAGAAATATTTCAAAGCAAGCAAGAGGCACAGGCTACCCTAAGCAAGCTACCTTTCTAGTCAACATTTCATTGATGTCTTAGATGATAGAAATATAAATGATGGCTCTAACACAGAAATGCATTCCCTCACAATTTAGGAAGCAAAGAAGTCAGAATTCAGAGTGCCGGCTCTAGGCCGGTCCAGGTCTTCAGATTGCCACTACAAGGACTCTAGGTCCAAAGGAAGCACTCCACTCCTGCTCTTTCTGGTGGTAGTCGGTTCCTCTGCTCCCTTCTTTCAATTATTTGTCAAATTAAGCACTGCAAGTAACACCGCAGAGAAATGCCCCCTTTAGAGCAAGACTTCCTAGGGATTAAGGGTTTCCTCTTATGATGGGCCCTTTACATCCGACGACATAATGGGGACTCATTATAGAACTGCCAAACCACCAAGAGTCATGGCTGAGCTGATACATACTTGGGGGCAGACAATTCATGACAAGAGAATTCTTTAATCTCAAATATATAAAGCGTGCTTTGTTCTAAATGAGCTCTGGTGGATATTATACAGGAGACCCTGGCTAAAGCCTTTTCCACATTTCTGAAAACCACAATGTTTTTTTTCCCTACATGATACCTGTAACATATAAGACATAATTTATAATGGGAGGTGTAGTCACATTCACTGCATGTACAAAATTTACTTCCGGGTGAAATTCCTGATAATTTATGAAAGCTGGACTTCTTAAAAAAGGTGGTTCTGCAATCAATACATTTCTACCCCCCGCAAGTTCGTTGTTGTTTAGTAAGGGCTGAGTTCTTGAAGACGGTATTTCCATGGGCACTGGATTTACTAGGCTTTGCTCTTGAATGAGTTCGTGTGGCATGTATGAAGAGTTAGGACTCCCCGAGGAGTGTTTTCTAACCTTCAGTGATTCTACTGAGTTTTCTCTGCCGTGAGTCTTCTTGTGCTTATCAAGGACTGACATCTGGGCAAAAGCTTTGCCACATTTGCTGCATCCACACGGTCTTTCTGCGGTGTGAGTTCCGTGATGCTGCCCGAGCTCTGACTTGCACCTGGAGACTTTCTCACACTGACTACATTCAAGGAGCTCCTCTCCTGTGTGAAGTCTCTGATGCTCCACGAGGCAGGCCTTCTGGGAAAAGGCTTTCCTGCACTCATTGCAGTCACAGAGTTTCTCTCCCCTATGAGATCGCTGATGTCTGTTAAGCCGACACTTCCTGCTGAAGGCTTTCCCACATTTGTGGCATACGTAGGGTTTTTCTCCTGTATGAGTTCTCCGATGGACCATGAGCTGGGACTTTCTGGAGAAGGTTTTCCCACATTCCTTACACCCATGGGGCTTCTCTCCTGTGTGAACTCTCTGATGTTTAGTGAGTTGAATCTGCCTCGTGAATGCTCTCCCACAGTCACTGCATTCATGAAATCTCTCTCCTCTTTCAATTCTTTGATGTCTAATAAGTTGTGCCTTCTGGGAGAATGTTTTCCCACATTTACTGCATTCGTGTGGTTTCTCTCCTGTATACATTTCTGGGTGGTAATTCATGTGGACGGATGATTTCTTGTATCCACTATACTCATCATAATCCTTTTCTGCATATCTTCTATTCTGGATCACAAAATCTAAAGGTGTCAAACTTGTACAATGTGAGTCAAATGCATCCTGCTGCTGTTTCACAAGAACTAAATTTTGGGCTAAATGGAGATTCATTTCAAGAGCATAACTTTGTTGACATCTTTCCAAAGCTTTAAGCTCATTTTCATTTTCTGGCTGCCACTGCAGTTGGTCGACTGCCTTTATTTCTTCTGGAAAAAAATAACAAAAACACCTGTGATCATTTTAGGGAAGAAAAACTATACAAATGCCATGGTGGGATTGGTTTTAAAAGAAATATGCTCACAAGAAATATACATTATTGAAATGCATTCTTAAACTCTTAGACAAAAATATACCTTCTCTGCACTTTATCTCTTTTCCTTAACCTATAGTTAAGTTCCAAATGCGAGGTGGTTATGCCAAATTGGCAGTACCATGTATACTTGAATATAGATGGTTTATGAAAAGGGAGGATGATCACATCAGATCACAAAATAGAAGGTAAACACATCATTACATCAATGCCACGCCAACAGAATGAAGGCCCAGTCAAGCTGACATGCTACCTTGACCGTCATAGCCAATGTTACTCCCATCTCTCGCCTGGGTGCTTGTTACCGCTGGATGTACGTGGTTAATGTACAACAGAGTCAGCTAGGACTTTCCCTCGCTATTCATTGTGGGGTACAGAAAGATTTCTTCCAAGTTGTCACTGCTTGCTACACATGGTAAATGACTGTACACTAGGAGGTCAATGAAAGTAGGTCAGAGGTTATTCTCCCTAAGTCAGTCATCTAGAGCAACCAGACTGTATAGTCTGACTCGCCCTAAGTTGGGCCCACTCCCTTCGGATATTGTTCCCTTGAATGAAGGCAAGGTTGGGTCACTCCAGGATGACTAAGGTTAGGCTACTATATTGAGTCTAGGGTCTGCCCATCTTGCTCCATATGTACCCCCAGTCCCTCCCTTTACTATTGCGTGTACACCCCAAGGTCATCCCCCTCCTATTGCTTGCACTGCTTCTATTACAACCCCTTCCTTTGATGTAGGTCATTATATATAACCGGGGGTTTGCATGCTCCCAAAGGTACATAAGCTCTAGTTGGAAATAAGACCTCAGGAGATCTCTCTTCTGCTCTCTCCTCTCCCACCTCCATGTGTACCACCAAGAGGCGCTGAGGTGAGCATGCTAATATGAAGTATATCTGACTTCTCTGTTAAAATCTTTGCATATCGTAACGGTACAGTTGTGCCCACGGATACAGTACAGTTGTGTCGTGAGGGTCTGGTCTCCCCTCTAATTCATAAATGCAAAATTTCAGATAGAGTCTCAGTGAGACAATATACTATAAAACAGGAGGGGAAAAGAACGGCTATGGTAGAAACAACAAGGAATAAACATAAGGTAAGCTATATTCCGAATCAAGCCCCAAACCAAACTTCCTGCCACTGAGGCAACAAGCTTCCTCATAGGGCTCAGTGGCACGACTACTTGGGGTTTCTGAGACTAGACTTGCCATAGGAATGCACGCTCTTCTATCTCTAGCGGTGTGACTGGTAGGCTTGAACGACCCATCTGTAGTCAGCAGTGCTAGATTGAATCTACTTTTTCACCAGGGGCTCCGCCTTCCAAACAACCTTGTAAGATGAGGACAAACAGAGTAACAGACATAAACTGGTATTGTAGATCATTGTGATCAGTTCCCCTCTTCTCCCCACCTTCCCCTTCCCCTCCTGGTATTGCTACTCCCATTACTGGTCCTGAGGGGCTCATCTGTCCTGGATTCCCTGTGTTTCCAGCTCTTACCTGTATCAGTGTACACCCCCCTCCCTTCAGGAGGAGGGGGCGGAGGGGAAAACGAGGATCTAGTACCAAGGGCTCAAGTAGAAAGAAAATGTTTAACAACAACAACAAAAATGAAAATGTTGTGAGAACGATGAAGGCGACAAATGTACAAATGTGCTTGACTCCATGGATGTCTGTACGGATTGTGTAAGACTTGTACAAGTCCCCAATAAAATGATTTTTAAATCAATCAGCCAATCTGTAATGAAATAAAATGAGAGAAGATGGCGGGAAATCTGATTTAGGATGAATGACCACACCTACGTGGACCTACATGGACTGACAAGAGCAACTGGAAAGAGTAGACAAGAAACTCGGGGAGAAGCCAGCGTATGGTAATAAGGGCAGAAGAATTCGGAAAAGGAGGGTGAGGCTGGATATACAAGTTGAAGGCCATCACTGTCACAGAATTGTATACGTTGAAAACGAACTGGTTTATTTCTGCTGTGCATGTTCTCAACAAAATATTTCAAAAACCAAGCAAGCCCCGCCCCTTCAGGACCAATAATGAGGGTAGCAATATCAGGGTAATGAAAAGGTGGGGGTGGAAAAGGGGACCCCCATCTCAATGATCTACATCTAATTCCCTCCCTGGGGAGTGGACAACAGAAAAGTGGGTAAAGGGAGACATTGGTCTGCGTAAGAGATGAAAAAATGATAATCATTTATAAATTATCAAGGGTTTGTGAGGGAGGGAGGGTGGGTGCAGGAGGGGAAAAAATGAATTTCTCTTCTTCAAGTAGGAGGAAAATGATGATAACAAACGTGCTTGACACATGGATGGATGTATGGATTGTGACAAGAGTTATACAAGCCCTCCAATAAAATGGTTTTTAAAAAATCAAAACAAAAAAACCAAGCTAGCAAGCTAAAGAAAACCCACAAATGTGAACTAGTACACCACATGACTGTGTGTGTGTAGTTACTGGTAGAGGGGAAATTTCCAGATCAGGGAAGGTAGACAGGAGGAAGTAAAGATAGCTATAAAAGGAGAAGACATGGGAAGGAATGAAATCCAGGTTTTACATGAGATGATTAAATTCAGGAGAGAAAAATGGGAAGCTATGGTCTGTTAATAACAGGCCAAGGAAAACAGTCTTAGTTTAAAAGAAAAAGAGAATTGATAAAGAGGTTGAATAGCTTCTGGTACAACAAAAATTCTATAAAAAACATTTCGTGGGGCAGAGCCCCGGTGGCCTAAGTCCTTGAGTGCGGAACTGCGGCCTGCAGGCTTGGTGGTTCAAATCCAGCAGCGGCTCTCAGGAGCAGCGCTGGGTAGCTCCCACGACCACCAGGGGACAGTGAGGCCCACAAAAAAAACAAACAACAACAAAAAACATTTCGCAAGTGTCGACGCATGAAAGACCGACGGGGACTGTGGTGTTCTGTCGCACACCGTCTTGGCCGTCAGTCACTCACCTGGGCTGTCCCGATTGTGGACTGCATCTCCCATTGTCCATGACTCTTCTTGTTCCACCTTGAAGACTGGGTCTGGCTTTATATCGAGATACCCTATAAATGAGAAATCGTCAAACATTTGGCACCAAATACTTATGTTTAGAGAATCTATGGAAACTGGAAACTGGAGGTGGTTATGCTTCAGGGATCATCCTTTTTTTTGGGGGGGGCATCACTGCTCTCCGGTGGTGGGAGTCGGAGGCCCAGCCCCGCTGCTGGAATTGAACCTCTGTGACAGTGGGCTGCAGTCCCGCGCACAACCACTACGCCACCGGGGCTCAGCCCAGGGATCATACTATTTTTACTCTGCTATGTTAAATGATTTTTTTTTTAACTCAGTAGGGGATGTTATATGTTTTAGGATTGAAGATAAGAATAGAAATCCATGACTGACAATTCTTTGGTCTAAATGCTACAGGCATGGGGCTTTAATGATTTTATCAAATGAGAAAGAAGATCGATGGAGCCCGCAGAGAGTGACCCTGTGATATTCCCCCTACCTGCTGATGCCAGGTTACTGTAATTCTCCAACATCACATCTTTGTAAAGGTCCTTTTGAGTGGGGTCCAGTAACTGCCACTCCTCCCAGGTGAAGCCCACAGCCACATCTTCAAATGATAAAGACTCCTGGAATACACATACCAAAACAACCTGAGGTGGATACTGCTAATGTGGGAAAGATGGATAGAAACTGGTTTTGATCATTTGCCCCATGATAGATAAAGCACACTATAATTCACAACCCAAAAAACATGGAATTCCACCCATCAGTTCTTCCGACCATTAAAACAAAACATTATTTGTACAGAAATTCAAAAATATGTTGCTAATCTGGCATTCTGTGATACTCACCCTCCCAGAATGAGCTTTATAAAGACAAAACGGGTGAACAAGCAAATGTGGTGAAGAAAGTTGATGATGCCCAGCTATCAAAAGATAAAGCATCTGGGGTCTTAAAGACTTGAAGTCAAAAAAAAAAAAAAAAAAAAAAAAAAAAAAAAAAAAAAAAAAAAAAAAAAAAAAAAAAAAAAAAAAGGCCATCTAGCAGAGAAGCAACAAGTCCCTACAGAAGTGGCACACCAGCCTGAGAGAGCATGAATAGGCATCAGAAGATCCAAAATAAACAAAAAAATATCAACAGGGTGGGTTGGAGACTCAAAACCCATCTCTAAACAATGGGACATCCCCTCACAGAAGGGTCACAAGGATGGGGGAGTCAACCAGGATGAAGCATAGCACTCACCAAACACCCAATATTCCCCTGGTTCTTTGAGACTTCCTCACCCCCTACTACCATGACCCCAATCTTGCCTTTCACTTTGGGCTAAGCCAGAGCTAAGCTAGTACAGATAAGAGCTTGGGACGCACAGAATCCAGGTCAGATAAAACCTTCAGGTACAGAAATGGGAGTAGTGATACCTGGAAGGTGGGTAGAGGGGGCGGGGTGGGTGAGAAGGGAACCATGAGGGAAGGGAGACAGCAGTCAGTGTAAGATATAGTAATAATTCATATTTTATCAAGGGGTCATGAGGGTGGGAGGGAGGGTAAAAAGAGGTGATGACATCAAGGGATCCAATAGAAAGTAAATGTTTAGAAAATAATGGTGGCAACATATGTACAAACATGAGAGTTGATGTATGCTTTGTTCTAAAAGCCTCCTATAAAATGATTTTATACACACACACATTTTAGTGGAAAACGAATCCATAATCTAAATTTACATCAAAAGAAGTTCCTTCCAAACTAAACTCACTGCCATCAAGTTGATTCAGAGTCATTGCAGCCCTAGCGGGTGGAGTAGAACTGCCCTTTTGAATTTAGGAGACTTTAGGTCTTTTCTACACCAAATAACCTCTTCTTTCTCCCCCAAAGTCCCTGATCGGTTTGAACTGCTGACCTTGCAGTTCAATGAATAACCCGCCTTATCACTGGTGTTCCTTCTGACTAAAGCGTGACAAAATTACAGCACGTCCATGCTATGACACAGCATGCAAACATTAAAGTCAGTGAGATGGACCCATAAATGACTCCAAGATAACCTTTTTAAATGAAAAAACTCAAGTGTGTATATGACCAAGACCTTTAAAAACCTGCAATGATGTATAGTGGTATATGTGTAAGTACATGGATATTTCTGAGGGGCTTTTAAGGTTCATGCTAAAGTATTAAGAGAGAACATAACTTTTCCATAGTTTTTGAAGCCTCCTTGTTGAAATCTCTGTAAGTATACCCATATAGATATATTCTACCACATGTAAGTTCACAAAAAAATACTGAATTGAGACCCAAACTCTTCTTCATCCCTTCCTTGTGGACCTTTTGTGAGGGGATGTCCAATTGTCCATAGACTG